>JAVYIG010000261.1:0-120000 GCA_035222895.1 Strongylocentrotus droebachiensis | reverse complement strand
AATATTTTTATTGCTATAATACAAGATTCATTTGCTATTAAATAGATTTCAATCTGGATAAGTCGGCAATTACAACATGTTTCTAAATCCCCAGATGTTCCACTCTAGATTGGAAGTTAAGGGCATTTCAGTACACACTTTTACATAACATCGTATTTTGTAATGATAAACTGAATTAGTTTGGACTAATATAGTCAAACTTATGTTCCTTTTGTAGAAAAGATGTATACATTTATCGTCATATCTTCTTTAAATGTACTGAAGTGTCCAGGATATGGATTGAGGTGGGAAACAATTTTAAAATGTTTCAGTTTCTTAATATACAATGGATCGATGTGTTACTTAGTTTCAGAGAAAATATGAAAGATAATATATTGTTAAATCATGTATTGATTTTGGTCAAATTACAGTAATCGTAAAAATGGAGAGTTTCCAATTAGCAAAGAAATATGAACGGCTGTTGAAAAAAAAAACCCAGTTCAATATGAAAAACAAAAGTAAAGGACAAATTGCCAATACATTATAACAAATGGAAAAATGTAATTGTATATATATATATATTTATATATATATATTAATTCCTGCTCACTCCCTCACTTTCTCATCGATCCTAACGCTTTTCTATTATCAATGTTTGCTTGTTTTTTAATGATTTTTTATAAAATAACCAAAGTATATTTACAGACCTCCAATGCTACGAGACCCTCATATAATTATAATCAAATCTAGGAGTTAAACAAAATGCACCATGTCATTCTATGTAAATAAAGCAAATTGGTTTATTATGGGTTATGGAGCAGCACCTTCACCTTATACTTTTTGTTTATATATATATATAAGAAAATCTTTATTCAGATTGCTTAATTTATATTGAACTAATTAATTTGCATAGAAGATATGTTTATACAATAAATATTGTTCCTTTTTATGATGTTGTATCCGAAAATATTAATATGCAGTATTACCGTTACTTTTTCCTTTTTTTTTTTTTATAGTTTTCTCCCAAATGGCAGAATTGTATCACAATTTGTATATTTGATTGAATATGTATTATATTAGTTTGGATACTTACGGAAAATATTTTAAAAATATGTCTGTGTTTATAATGTATGAGACAATGTATTTTGTTTTTTTTTACTGCAAAAACAATTGTGCTCCTCTTTATCATTTCGTATAATTATGCAAATCTGAATAAAGGCAAAAAAGCTTTTTTTTAAATGGGCAGTTTGCAGGCACAAACCCCTGTCAGTCGAGCGCTCTGAGTTAAGGTGTTTGCACTATGAGGCTAGGCTGACACCAGACTGCTTAGGCTCTACACTTAGACACGCTAGAGACTGACATATATAGGCTCTGCTAAAGGCTTAAGGGAGTGTGGTTAACTCTCTTTTAGAGACCGTCCTTGCAGAAAAAGAAATTAGAGCTGTTTTAACTTTATCGAAATTTACAATTTTCACTAACCTTTGAAGTAAGGGTGATTTTGAAAGGACGAATTCTTCGTCACAACCGGTGGCGGATAGGGTGGGGGGGGGGGGGGGGGGGTTACATACTTAGCCCCAAAATAAATCTTGGACATCGATTCTGTCGGTTATAATCTACATAAGAACATCTTTGCTAAGGTTATCTGTCAGATATTCTGGTCAAATAAATTTACACATATTTGTGTAACATTAGTCGGAATTGACCTAGCTCTCAAATAGTTTAGTTCTTAAATGAGTGGCAATACAATTCCCCCCTGAAACTATGTCTCATTTGCAGGCCAAACAAAGGAAAAGGGTAAATTCCAACGGCATTTGAAAGATAATACTAATTTAGAACTTCCCCCCAAAAGGGGGCTTTAAAATGTTTTTAAGTGGGAAAATAACGGCTTTTAGTTGTTGAATCGAAGTACTACCAAGTCAGTAAGTAATAGTCTGTTTTCAGACCATTGTACCAAATGGTCGTACGTTTTGTCCTGCGCAAAGATTCAATTAGTTTAATTTTGGCCATTACAAGAAGTGGGTTATTGTAGGAAAATGTTCATGTACCCTTCACAGCTCATTTTATGTTTGTTATTACCAAAGAAGAAAAAAAAGCCAGCCAGTCACTCCATAGTGTCTGATAGTGAAGTCTATCAAGTTAACAGGTTTCCTTGCATAATTTGAATATTGTGACGCTGCTAACTTTTAAATTTCACAGATAGGACATACATGACATATTCATAATTCCTGCAAAGTTCTACAGAATTTGATGTTGGCTGCAAAAGGGATATTGTATCTTTAAATCGCTAAGTTATCAACAAGTGATATGCCGACCAGTATTGCCTAGATGCCGAGTTAGGTCTTGCGCCATCTCGTGTTGATATACACAACATGACCACTTAAACCGTTCACTACTGAATGCTCTCTTTCTATGGGCTTAATCTATTTTATTTTATTTATTTATAATCTTTTGTCAGGGTAGCCCATTCACCAATAAGTAGTGGTCTCCCATGGGGCCCTGAATAAACATGAACATATTTACATCAAAAAGCATAACGTTTATACAGAACAGTTAAAATAAAAATTCCATAGTACATTTAGAAAGATATGACACAGCAATAATAGACGTGGCAAAAATAATACTCGTTTGCAAAAATAAACATATATCATTAACCTGGTTCAACAGTAATGTCAATAGGAAAATATTGATAAAGTCGCAATTATGTGAATAAGTCATGTTAATATTACAGAACATGCACGTAGTGTATGTTCGGCTGAGCCATTCACAAATTATAACTTGGTTTAAACAATCTCTTAAATGGATTGACAGAGAAAGTCGTTCTCATCGAATTATCTAGATTATTCCATTCAAATATAGTAGAAACAATCGGGCTACACTTATAACAATGAGTGTGAAATCTAGGCACACGTTAACATCCACTGTCTATTTGCCTTGTATGATGCTCATGTACACCATTAGGCCAACAAAAAAAATCATTTGGTTGTCCTCGACCGCCCGCTCGACATTTTCGGGCCGCTTGTATTTTTTTATTTTTTTTTAATATATATTTTTTTTAATTCATTTTTTGGGGGGAGCAATGTTAAATGCCAAACTTACCATTTCATGCATTTGCAATACAAGGATCAAAATGCGTCCCGTTGCCAGTTTGGTCTTTTCAGTACGCAATTAGGTATTTATTAAACTTGCCATTTTTATTTTTCTATGTCAAAATGCCGTTCATTCAAATCAGGTTCTGAGCATTCTTAAACTCATTTTAAAACCCATCTGTACTAGTTTACAGGAGGGATTAGACCACCCTGCAAGGTCACTGGACAGGTGGTTATCTCATCAAATCAGCTCTCAGTTAATATAAGATAAAGAGGATCATGGGGGACCAATGGTCACCGATTAGGCATTGTTTGCTACATAGAGGGCGCAAGTAGCTATAAGTAGTACAATGGAGATTTAAAAGGTGCTGTATTTCAAAGCCCAAAATACTTTCTGTGTTGGTATTGATATTCATTGTACATTAAACTAGTCTTTTACCATATTAAAGTGTTTTATAGAAATTGTTTAAATGCTTGACAATCCCAATGATTTTTTTTTTATGGAAAAAAAAAAAATGGGGGAAAAATCAACAACAAAAAAAAAAATCAAAAGAAGACACACAAAAAATGATTTTTTTTAATTTTTTTTTAATCCGCCCGCCCGCCCTTACTCCAGAAAAGCAATCGAGGACAACCAAACAATTTTTTTTTGGGCCTTAGGATAATTTTGTGAAATCTGGTCTGCATTATATTCTCTTTTTTTCTTTTTCTCATGAGATGAATAACTGAATTCTTTAGATATTTATAGGTGTCCCAAAGATCATCACTTTTGTTAGCTTTAGCAGCTTTGAGAACTTTATCACGTTCCGTCGAAAGCTTAACAATCTCGTCAGATGTCCATGGACATGTCGTTTTTCTCATCCGCTTTTTACAAACTGATATGTGCTTGTTGATTATATTATTGAATAGAGTCAACCACATATCCCACGCAACATCAACATTATCTATATATACAGAAGAAACAAAATTTTGATGTAGGCTATATGAAATATCACGTGAAAAAAGTAATCTATAACTTGAAATAAACAATTTGAATCCGTTAAACAAAGAGGGAGGAGGAATCGGGACATCTGAACCTAGACTCAACCCCCCCCCCCCTCCCTCTCATTTTTTAGTAAAGAAAATGAATGCATTGATTATCAGGATCAATAATCTGTTCTTTGCAATAAACATCGAATTAAAGTACGTAATTCCTGTTTTATCAACATTGAAAATATATTACAATCATTAATGTTGTATAATGTAAGTCGTTGATTTATACATTTTGCTATATTCGTGGATAGCCCCCCCCCCCCTCCCTGTATTTTAAATGCCGGCAATATGTGTGCACGCTTCAAGATTAAAGGTAATACAAAGTTTTGGTATGGGGTCATCAATTTTGTTCAAATGAACATATTTAATAGACCTACAATATTCAGTGATCGTTGTCGCGGTTGAAATCGAGTCTAAAGTTATGAAATTGTAAATAATAAACTCTTTATGTCGTATAGCTCCCTCTCAAGGTCAAGATATAAATTAAGCTATAAAACAATTGTGTGTGTATTGGGTTTTTACAGACGTGTATCAATCAGATATGATTATTTACGTCTGGGGACCGACCTTTAAACGTCACCATCCGAAAGACGTGACTCAGTTTCGAACCTGCGTCCTCGGCTGAATCAGTTTGTAACTTCCACTGTTAGCACACACACACACACACACTATAAAACAATGTTTCTTGACTAAAATCTACCGATTAGTTGTTCCCGTTCGGAAATTATATATCATAACTACAAATTCTGAGATTATCATGGTCGCAGCTACCATTGTACGGCCGTAGGCGCTATTTGAAATTTATCAAAATTTACCGGGAGCACCGGTAAATTTTTATATTCAATTTTTTCTCGAAAGCAGTAGTAGTTTAGGGGCTAAATTTTCTAGTGCTTCCAATACATCCACAGGGGCATCCAAATATATTAAAATTGTAAAGAATCACTATCCACCCAATTTTCAAAATTTCCCAAAACTTTGTATTACTTTTAAAGCATAACAGCAGAATTTTCTTTTACATTTTTGCATAACTCTGGAGGAAAAAAAAGTTGTCAACGATTATAAGCGCGTGCGTCCAGAATTCCTTCGTTTGTCTAGCCACATTGTGACGTCACAACGTATAGGAAAAGCGGGTCAAGTTCATGAGGTGGAATTGCTTTGTGACGTCATATGGGGCTCGCGCGTAGGCAAGCCGAGATCATTAGAATATTCGCATCAAATTTTATTTTGTTTTTATTTTTGTATACCGGTAGGCCTAGGTCTAGGCTAGATCTAGATCTACCGGTACCGTATGTGTCTAAGGCTAAGCTACCGTACGTCTAGATCTTGAGACGATTCCACGTTCAAAACCCTTCGGAATTCTTTAAAAAAGCAGGGGAAAAAAACAGAGTAGATCTAGATCTAGAAATCTAGATCTAGATCTAGGTCTAACTGTTAGATCTAGAGTCAGCTAGGGTCTAACTTAGATCTAGCCTAGAATCTAAATGTTGTTTTATTGGGTGCGTTTTCCACATCTTCTTATCTAACTTTACTAGATCTAGATCTAGGCCTAAAAATCTAGACTTTAGATCTAGATTTCTAGACCTAGTCTATTTATTTTTAAGTTTGAACTTTTAAAAGAAAAAGAAATGCTTTAACAATCTTGAAAGAATTTTTTACATTTTGATCTGAAACAGGAAAAGAGGACAATTCTTTATTTTAAAACTTATGAGAGAGAGAAAAAAAAAGTTTCACAATTGATTCTTTCTTGGAGTTGTGGGTGGCTCTTAGAAGAGCCGTTGGGTTTGTCAAGACAAAGATTTGTCAAGATGAGGTCAGAAGAAGTTTACTTCTTGGCCTTCCTTGGGGATCGGCGCTTTGCCTTTGCACTCTTCCTGGGAGAGCGTCTCGTCTTCTTAGCAGCTGGCCTGCGCTTTACTGCCTTCTTCGCCTTCCTGGGAGACTTCCTTGTTGATTTCTTGGCGGCTTTCTTGGCAGCTGGCTTTCGCTTAGGAGCGGCCCTCTTTGGCTTCTTTACTTTCTTGGCCTTCCTGGCAGCCTTCCTCTTCGCAGCAGTGGCCTTCTTCTTGGCAGCAGCAGACTTCCTCCTGGCGGCGGCCTTGGCTCGCTTGGCAACGGCCCTGGCGCGAGCCCTCTGCTTCTTGGCAGCGGCAGCAGCAGATGTCCTCTTGGCCTTCTTGGGTCTAGGCACGACCCCTACGCGGAACCTTCCTGTAGCTCCAGTGCCAGTGACTTGCTTCAGGGCGCCGCTGGTAACACCGCTTCTGAGAGCACGGCGGATGTGGGGCTGAAGATTGGTCATGTTGACGCGGTAGTTGGCGGCGATGTAACTCTTGATTTTGGGGACGGATGACCCCTTGCGCTCCTTCATGGCGGTGATGGCTGCCCGTATCATCTCGGCGACGGGAGGATGGGTGGCAGCACGAGCATTGCTCTTACGACGACGAGGAGAGGCTGACCTCTTCCTCGGAGACTTCTTCTTCGGGCTCTTGCGGGGAGACTTTTTCGGGCTCCTGCGAGGAGACGCAGCTCGCTTTTGCGGAGAAGCAGGCATGGTTGTTGACTTGACTGAACGTACACTCAACAGAACTAGAAGACGCAAATGTGAACTGATAAATTCTTCGCGCGTCGGCTCTTATACTTAATACCTTATTGCGGACGTAGGAGAAGACATTGCTTCTTGCGCGTTGCCTCAAAACATTCCACAGGATTAAATGGCATATGACAATGTTACATGTGTTAGTAGTTATGAAAATGTTAAATTATCTCTAAACATTCATTGATTAGGACATTTTTTCCAGCTTGTATAGATAAACTATGAATTAGACCCTATTTATATGTAATTGACTTTTCATACAAACTCATGTCCAATGAGAAAATTAAGTTTAAATCATCAAGAAATTTAATCTCGTTCCTGATTTTGAAATTAATCTCTTATTTTTCATAATATTTATTAATATTCCAACTAATGTGTTGTGATTATCATAAAATTAATATTCTTTAGTATACAATGATATGAAACACATTTTCTGAAAAAAACGCGCAACGAAATACCAAAGCAAAATATTCGACCAAGTTAGCACATAAAAACGCAAAATTTCACTTGCTTCATTTTCATTCGTGCTTCGCGCATGCAAAAAAACCTGACTGGACAGTGCGCTGAAACCCATTTTGTCTTATTGGTGTCTAACAATTATGCAGAGAAGTTTGTAACTGTATTGTTAATGTTATATGTATTACATAATTTGGTAATTGATACTACATTTGTATTGTATCAATACAATTACAATAATCAAACAATATACTGTTTTTCATATACCATATGAGCTGGAATTCTGTATTGATTTGCACTGTCAACTTTTGTGCCGATTCCAATGTTGTCGACGTGACCGACTAACTAAAATCGTCTCCGCAAACCCGAGATGCGAGATCACGATGAAAACTTCAAAGCGACGAAAAGGTCGGGTACATCATACTTATTGTAGATATAAGATGTTGATCTTGATTAAATGTGACAGATTAAAATATTTTTCTTGACAAAAAAAACCTTTCACGTCACGACATGGCGAGAAACTTTCGTTTCACACCCGGGGTTAAAAATATTTCACAAGTTAGTCTTCTACTTCATTTCGTGTTCACGGAACAAGAGATTCACCCTTTTTGCCAGTGAAAACATTCGTCCCGGCGTTTGTCCTAGGAATTCTAGATCGTACAAATATGATTGAAATAGTTCGGTAGTGTTATTCTGAATACAAATGTAGCGTTGTTATTTTTGTCAAAATCGTTCCGAGATAGAACTTAATGTTATTATTTTTTGACCGTAACAGCAATTTAAATGATGCAAACCAAAAAATGTTAGAGAATTGCTCAAAATACTTAAAGCATATCGATCTTTGTGTTTTTATCTCAAATTATTGTCTAGGCCTAGATTCTTCCTTAATTGAACAAAAAAATTATATTTTAGGTTTCATCCTGAACCATTACTTTGGTAACTTAATAAATAAATAGATAACTGAGTTACCTTGAATTGAAAAGATTGGGCTATTAGTATACTAGTAGTAGGCCTATTATATTATCATAGATATGGCACACCCGGCCTCTCCAAAGAATAGGAACGTACATATTCATTATCATTATCACACTGTTTTTTCTTCTATAAATTTCACTCTTCAGTCTTCCTTTCAATGAAATCCTGAATATTTGTTTGAAACCGGTTTGAAACCGCAAAAGGGACAACTTAATGGTGGTGGGGGGGGGGGCAACTACAAACTGTAGCCACGACAACAACATCAAAAAAGCGACACAATACTTATTAAAAAAATTAACCATTTAAAAACAAACAAACAAACAAACGATCTTACCCGAAGGCTGAACAAACAAATATCAGCAGAACAAAACAAAAAACCAGTCGATGAAAATGAAGAGATTTAACAGAATAGGGATATTAGATTTCAGAGGTATCTATAGCATAAGGTGAAGTCGGTCGGTGCCGCCCCTCCAAGTTTGTTGAATGTATCGGATGCCATGCATAAAATGAATTTGGATGATATCATAAAGCTCTCTGTAATTGGAGTATGCAGATACAGGGGGGGGGGGGGGGGGGCGATCATAGTAAGTGATGATGTACAAAGTGGTGTGCAAGGGGCGGATTCAGAATAGCGGGGGGGGGGGGAGCTAGATGTCGAAAAACAACACGATTTTAAGGGTCACGTTTTGTTATGTATTATTTAAGGTATGCAAAGTATCAAGACGGGCGGGGGGGGGGGGGCACCGACCACCTTTGTAGGCCTACGGAGCGGTACCATAATTGTGAATCCATCTCCAACTCTCTGTTGTGGCGTACAGTATGTGCATGGGTGTGTGTATGTGGAGGGGGGTGAAGCGTCCCCACTTTCGCCCTTTAATGAGATTCAGGAACTTCAAACAAAATATATCACCCTGTTGTTGTGATATACAGAGAGGAAATAAGTTGCTACAAGCATGAATAAGGCAGCTTCCCGCTAATCGCATATAATAATGGGTCATTTTGACGTAATTTTCTATTTGTGACCAACTCAAGAACGTAATGCCTTTGGACTTCAACCTGGCAGGATGTAAATGTTTACAAATCTTATCGTTCTACATGTTTCCACTATATCATTGATAGTACTTCAGCTATATCAGCTGCCTAAGATTTTTTTTTGATTTTTTTTTTTTTGTTAATTGAAAATTTAAAAGACTCATCTCTATAATTTAAACTATTTGACCAGATTGGTGAAATATAACGGTTCTGAGGTAGGGGAGGGAGATGGGGCTTTTTGTCTCCTTAATAATTTGAGGGCAATATTTGATAAAAGAGAGAGAAAGAGAGAGAGAGAGGACGGAGTAGAGAACTATTGTTCAACATAACATTTTCTTATATCATGCTTATAGAGCATCCGATTTATGTCAATTAAGTATATGTTTAAAAAATCGTGACAAAAAATGAATGGGAACACAACTTATTATGGAAGTATCTTCTAAAATGTGCTTGTGATGCAAGGTATATAGGCCCCAATACTTTCAAAATTTACACAAAGAGAAAAATTAGTAAAATAGAAAAAAAATTGTCAACACAACACAGCATCAATGATGCAGAGGCGGTTCTCCCGGGGGGGGGGGCAGGGGGGCACAGTGCCCCCCCACATTTTCAGATACCCCAAAAGTGCCCCCTTTTACATAGGGAAAGTGCCCCTTTTATTTTGTAAGAAGTGCCCCTTTTACATAGAAAAGGTGCCCCTTTTACTTTGACAAGTGCCCCTATCACTTAGCAAAAGTGCCCCTTCCCCCTTTTCACCTCTGACGAGTGCCCTTTTTATTTTTGACACGTGCCCCTTTTCCTTCGACATGTTCCCATTTTCCTTTGCAATAAGTGTCCATTTTCCATTCTCATAAATCTTGAAATTATCTTGAATAAGTGCCCTTTTTAATCTCTAGTAAGTGCCTCTTTTCAGGTACGAGAAGTGCCCCTTTTCATTTTTAATAAGTGCCCCCTTCACCTCTGATAATTGCCCTATTCAAAACTGAGAGGTGCTCCTTTTAATTTGACAACTTCCCCTTTTTTCCTTTGTAAGAAGTGCCCCTTCTCCTTTTAATAACTACCGCTTTTTTAAACTCGGATGAGCACACCTTTCATTTTAACATGTGCCCCTCTTATTTTCTAATAAGTGCCCCTTTTCCTTTATGATAAGTGCCCCCATTAAAAAAAAAGAGCTCCTTCCCTTTCTCATAACTACCGCTTTCCCTTTCTAATAAGTGCCCCTTTTCCTTATGATAAGTGCCCCCATTGAAAAGAAAGAGCTCCTTCCCCTTCTCATAACTGCCCCTTTTAAAAATCTGAACGGTGCCCCCTTTTTATTCAACAAATGCCCCTTTTCATATCTTGTCAGTGCCCCTTTTCAACTCTGATAATTCCCCTTTTAATAATGATACGTGCCCCTTTTCTTTTCTAATAAGGGACCTATCCCCTTTTCACCTCTTATAAATGCCCCTATCAAAATCTGATGGGTGCCCCTTTTCCGTCAACAAATGCCTATTTCCCATTTTTGTAAACGCCTCTTTTTCATCACTGGTGAGTGCCTCTTTTCAGGTGAAAAAATGCCTCATTTTCACCTCTTATTATTATCCTTTGTACTTTGACACGTGCTCCTTTTCTTTTCTAATAAGTGTCTTATCCCTTTCGATAATTGTCCCCTTTTCATGTAATCATTAAACGTGCCCCTTATTTAAAGCGACTAAGAGCAATTTCCCCCAAAGTTCGCTCGCTGCGCTCGCTCGCATTTAAAGATGATATAATTATGTTACTTATCAAAGGTCTTTTCAGTCTTCCGTTATGAGAATGTGCTTATAACCCCATCACGATTGGCTTTTTTCCTCTTTATAAGATGTAATTTTTCGCACTGCGACCTCACAGACCTTTAAATTTTTCTCGCTCGCTTCGCTCGCTCGTAAATGCATATTCAGACATCACACCCAACTGTAAAGTATGATGCTTAAGCGATATCTTGTATGATGTATGAAGAGAAACAAATATTGAAATCATCTCTGATAATGTAATCACAATGTAGGGGTATATACCAATGTCTTCAAAATTGTATATTTTCGCTTTGAGATTTCCCACTGTAGGTGCCCTTTTTTTCTCCAGAAAGTGCCCTTTTTTGTTGGTGCCCCCCCCCCCCACTTTGGAAGTCGCTCGGCCGCCCCTGCAATGATGTAACCAGAAATGATTGAACCGTGGGGGGGGGGGGGGTGGGGGTGCTACATGTACCTAAGCAGCCCCGTATGATTTCTCAATGCACGTCGTATTTAAACAGTTGTCTCTAGACTAGTTGTCTCTAAACAGGGAGGGGACGGGGGCATGCATATGCCGGCTCAATCCTCTGTTGGGTATATAACGCCAAAATAAAATAAAGTATTTCGATAAAATGCACAACACTGCTTTTGCACATTGACTCAAAATGTGCTGAAGTTGTAAGTTTTCAACGAAATAATATCATATAACATCGTTCGATTTTTGGGGTCCTTTTTTCAAATATGGCTCAAAGTCGAACTTGAAAGGGCCCAATTTAAATTACAGCATAACCGCACTCGTGTAACTTGCGCAAAGCTCGCTCGCACGCGACTCGCGACGGGTCAATGCTGACTTTCGCGTGCGTAACTCAAAACATTGAGATGACATCACAATTAATTATTTTAGGACAT
Source organism: Strongylocentrotus droebachiensis (assembly GCA_035222895.1). Classification (NCBI taxonomy): domain Eukaryota; kingdom Metazoa; phylum Echinodermata; class Echinoidea; order Camarodonta; family Strongylocentrotidae; genus Strongylocentrotus; species Strongylocentrotus droebachiensis. Next base: position 108,187 of record JAVYIG010000261.1, on the reverse strand, counting down.
TGCAATATGGGGATTTCCAAAATCACGCAGGTTACGCAGGTATATAAACCTATATAGCTCTCAACCCCAAAGTCACAGAATAGCAAACGACTGGAAGAGATGTAGGACATTATCTGATTATCATACCACGGTGGGAATTTTGAACAGCGGCTTTATACTGGAGTGTAATTCTCATTACTCAATTTATGCTTTGCACATCAATTTTGGAATTACGTGCTCGCTCTCTGCAGCATAAAATTACTGTCAATTCACGACCGCGGGACGGGATAGCAAGTTTATCCAACTCCTTGGTTTATCAGTGTGGAAAGCGCAAGGCTAGAACGATTCGAAAAATGAATGGAAAATTGATTATATCTGTGAAGCATGGAGATTACCTGAGCCTGTTCAGTAAGTATCATGTTGATTTTTTAGGTATATAATGGGTCACAATGATTCAAGTCGAAAAACGAGATAATAATGAACTTGCCACTTTCAAATGAGATCCCATGCATTTATACGATTCTCTTCAAATTCTGGGATTTCGTAATCCTAAAAATAATGACTTTCTTGATTTAATATATCAACTTAAAGGACCAATCTCATGTTAATGAAGGGTATAAAGATGATTATTGTGAGGTAAGAAATCCAGTTAATGGTTGAAGTATTTTGTTTTAAGCTAAAAGAAAGTACTAATCTGAGGTTGAAACAAAGCATACAAATGATTCGAAACAACTATATAGAAATAAGTAAATACGGTTACTGGAAATATGAAAAATAATAACTCAGTGCATAATGAATTATCTCCGGAGCTATTATATAATTTGTTGACAAAAATTAATGCTGGATGATGTAGGCCTATATTATATATGATTTCAGACACACTTGATCCTAAATCTCTTAACTGGAAAAATCCTGCACGAATACTTAATTGGTAAAAATATGATAACTGTTGATGAATCTGCTTTTTTAAAACGTCATTCAACAGCACATGCCTCCATTGTGTTGTTGATGACTGGTACGAAGCCCATAATAATCGTGGTAAATTAATGACTGGCGGTTGTTTTCTGTTTCGATACAATAGATCATTATAAGCTAATCTTATTTCTAAATTTTTTAAATGTTAAAGGGAATGAGCTTCAATGGTTTATAAGTTATATTATCTTTCAAATAGAAGGCAAGTTGTTCGATGTCATGGAAGACAATCTAAACCAATTAAGTTAACGGTAGGGTATTCCAAAAGGTGGGGTCTTAGGACCAGGTTTTTTCCTAATAGATTTAAAAAATGATAATGTTCAAAGTGTTTTTGGTGGAAGTTGTAACATATCTGCTGACGATGTCAAAGTATATATTATTTCTGGTTCAAATTTGGCTGAAAAAACACTTGTTTTGATGATATTAATAATTGTATTATGAAAATCGTTAAAAAATAAATGTTACAAAATTAAAACAAGTGTCATGCTTAGTTTCGACGCGCAACTCAAACCAAAAAGGTGAACTCAAAATTAATCTTGATGGAAATATAATAATGTGAGGTATCTTGGAGTCGATGTATAGATTGTCATCTTACATGGGATATTCACGTTAAACATTTCTGTCGATTTCTTTCGTTTAAACTGCGTTAGGAAGACTCAGCTCAACTGTAAACAGTAATTTACAATCTGTCATTGATTCTGCTTTTTCAGTTTGGGGGAACTGTTCCTCTAAAAACAGGGAATTAATACTTAAACTCCAAAAAACGGACAGTTCGAATAATTATATAAATGTATTTACGGTCTTGCCCCCTATAGATTGTGCAATTAATTTGATGTTGATGTTGATATAGGCATGGTCTTAATATAGGATTTCCCGGCCAAATTCGCGTGTTTGTCATTCGAATTCATTTACTTTGCATTTAAGTTAGCGCAGATCGGCTTTGCCATGCCAATTATCATTCAATTTTCCAGTTTTTGTATTTAATTTAGGATTTTGGTCGAAGGGTTTCATAGATCTGTCATTCAATTTAGAAACTGCTCAACTAGCATTCAAATTAATATTCACTTGTCGAAGCGTAATTTTTATCATTCAAATTAACACCTGTCATTCGTATTCGTAATATTTTTATTCAAGTTAGGAATGTTAGGGGGAAGAATTGCAACAAACGTTTACAGTTTTTAAATAATGCAGTTAAAATGCATGATTTGCCATTGGGGTCTAAGCTGTTATTCCACTTATTCATTTTCAGGACAATGTAGATCGGTGTAGTCAGACATAAAGTAAATAAGGGGCGAAATCAAGGGATATGGCATTTCTGCACGGACATGTTCATCAGGGAAAGGTGGGGGTACCCTCAATCGCCCCTTTTTACTACAGACTCGGAATTTTACAAAAGTAATTCACATCGTCTCTTATAGCACACCCCTCTGTTTTAGAGTTTCATAGTTTACTTGCCCGCCAGCAGATCGATGGTTAAAGACTTGGCTAAATAATGACTCACGTTCAAATTGTTAACTCTAGTCCCTACCCTGGTCACAATATTGTACCCTTCTTCCATAATGAAATTATGATAACTTTATGATGAAACATAAGACAAACAACTTCCTTACATGAACATTTACAGATATATTGAGACCATCAGGTCCGTAGATGCAAGTCGTTTTTTTCTTCTTAACAATCAAACTTAAAGGTAATACAAAGTTTTGGGAAATTTTGAAAATTGGGTGGATAGTGAATCTTTACAATTTTGATATATTTGGATGCCCCTGTGGATGTATTATAAGCACTGAAAAAATTAACCCCCAAAACACTTCTGTTTTCGAGAAAAATTGAATATAAAAATTTACCGGTGCTCCCGGTAAATTTTGATAAATTTCAAATAGCGCCTACGGCCGTATAATGGTAGCTGCGACCATGAAAATCTCAAAATATGTAATTGAAATATATATTTTCCCAACGTGAATAGCTAATCGGTCGATTTTAGTCAAGAAACATTGTTTCATAGCTAACTTGATATCTTGACATTGAGAGGGAGCTATACAACATAAAGAGTTTATTATTTATAATTTCATAACTTTAGACTCAATTTCAACCGTGACAACGATCAATGAATATTGTAGGAACGCATATGCTTCCAATATGCTAATTTGAACCAAATTCATGACCCCATACCGAAACTTTGTAATACCTTTAAATGCTGATGAATATCAGATAAATCTAATAAGTATAAGTGTATAATGCAAGAAAATGAAATATGATGAAATACACATGAAAAAACAATCTTGAAAGAAAAAGAATGAGCTATAAAAAGTGTGTAATAAACGAGAAATGTATATTGACCATCAATTTAAGTGCACAAAGTGCTAATTTGAATGCTATACAAATGAATTAGAATGCTAGAAGTACATCGTCGCGTTGTCAGAAAATCGTGTTGCGCCAAATCGAATGACCAAATAGCAAAAGAAGCACATTGTTCATTAATTTGAATGAAACATATACGTAGATTCTAACGAAAATTCCATAGATTTGAAAACTAGAAAAAGGAATATAAACCCGAGATATACCTGACTGCACTAAAACCGTCGAATTTGAACGCAAGACAAATTAATTTGAATGACAAACTCGCGAATTTGGCCGGGAAATCCTATACTATAAATTCTGATACATCGAATTTTGTTCAACCGACTCTAAATGTATAGAGTGTTTTAAGCAATCTTTTTAATATGCAAGTGGTACAGTATATGGAACATGTTTATCTTCCAATATTCAAAATATTCAATCCTTCAACTATAAGGAGATAAAGTTCTCATGATTTTATAATTATATCATATTTAAGCATACCAATTGAATTGCCAAATATACTCCATGGGTGTTATTACATACTTTAGTACTCTCCATAAATATACTTTTTATTTTGTTCGCCATCCAATAATTGAGGGCTGGGACTAAAAACCGGGTACCCGGGTCAACAAATTAGATATGCCCGTTTCCCGAAATTGGATGACAATGAAAAATATGCCCCTTAAATTTGACTATAAGTTTATATAATAGCAAAACAATATACATGCATACCTTGGTTAATATCGGAATATCTCATATGAAGTTATTTTTTTATCCATGTTTGGTGATGTTTCGTGCCATTATCATGCCTCTAAAAGCAAACAAAAAACTGAGGCTAAAATAGAAAGAGAACATTCGAGCCGCCATTTTTATTCATGCAGGATGAATAAATCAGGCTAAAACAAACATTAATGTTGGAATAATAAAACAGCTTTCTATAAAATTCTTCTTAAAACCATACCGATTGAATAATATTTTAAAGACAAAATAAATATTTTCCTCTTATTTTAAATGCTTCTTTTAAGAGCTGATAAGTTAGTAATCACAGCAAGTTTCGATACTCCTCCCTGTTCAGTGCAAGGCAAGTGCGGACTACAATAGTAACGGAAGGAATGTGCAATACACTTCATTAGCTGTAATGCGTGCCGAAACAAACCCGAACAAATATACGTGATCGTTTCAAGAAATCATTAAAAACTATACGAGAGCACCACTACTCAAAAGCAGATAAATAACTTTCGATAATAATAAGTTTCACAAAGGACAAAACTAAAAAGGAACGCTTAGGCATATTATGTTTGATATAATTATGTTCGCGGCTCGCCTAACTTTTTTAAAAAGTCAGCGTGACCCCAAGCCTCCTAGAAGTTTGACTTTTCATGACTCCTGGAAGCAAAGGATTTTGTTTATTTATTTATTTATTAGTCTTTTTTTAGTAGGGTGGCTCCATCAGTAGTAAAATACTGTTTTCCGTGGAGGCCCTACTTTAATTGTGCTCAAAAATGTAATTTGTTTTATTGTTGTTGTTTATGCTTAAATATGTGTACGAATTAATGGGTGAAAAGTCTATTTTTTTTGTCACCATATTTTTTTGTTGAAGGGTCTTTAACTTACAATGTTTTGAAGACAAATCAAAGATACGTACAAGAAGCCTTATCTAAACTATATTTGACTTTTCAGATGCCCTACAATTACCAACAAACAATGTATCGCCGTACAAGAGGATAGCTTTAACAGCATTTTAGACTGCATGTGTTTTAGTTTTCAATTTTATCTTTTATTTCCAACAGAACAATCAATATAAACAATTATGAAAAGACACCAGTCACAGAAATCAATGTATATGTATACATTTTTAAATCATCAAGAATAAACAAAAGAATGTATCTATTTTGTGTAAGTTATGGTTCATTCTGTTAAAGTAAAACTGTGGAAAAAAGAGGGATCTATACTGAGAAGCAGGGCTTGGATAATGTGGACCCCTCAAAGGACGATGATCATAAACTTATGTAATAAATATATATGAATTTGAAGAAGAAAGTAGAAAAAAAGAAGGAAAATAGATTAATCTGTAAGTCTGGAATGATCAATAACATAATTATAAATTCATAATTTAAAAAATGTATAACCTCATACTTCTCCTACATCGGGGTGAACATGACAGGTCAACATATACCTGACTTACTACGAAGAATGACATGATAGGACAGGACACAGCCGCATAAGTTAACATAACTTTACATGAAAAAAGAATATATAGGAGCAGGGGAGAAGGAAAGTACAAATATATAAATAGGGCTGCTAATGAGAAGAGAGAAAAAGAGGAGTAAGGAGAGAGCGCACGATGTGAATGATGCAGATACAATGAACAGTTATGTATATAAAGGTAAGGGCAAAAGAACGCGACGGGGTAAAAAACAAGATGAAAGATAGGGGAAAGTATAACACGAATTGACCACGCGAAGACTTAAATTGTTTTGTAAGATTGTAAAGAAAGTTTAATTTTCTTGTAAATGAATCGGGTAATGGGGCAAGTTTGACATAATAACGCAGAGGGTTCCAAAATATGGGAACTATCATGGGGTGGTTGTCCGGGGGGGGGGGGGGGGGGGTAATACTGTCCTCGGGAGGGGGTGTCCTTGGGGGGGGGGGGTGATTGTGCAATATGAAAATAAACCTTACTAAAGTAACCTCAACAATGAAGTATGCTGCCCTTTTATTGTACACGGGAATCACGACCGCTGAGAAACATCGTCTCATGGTGTTCTTTTTCACGGTTTTTTCACGTGACAATTGCATCATTATTGTTCTATTTGCAGAGGTGTCTCAGTCGAGCGGTTTAAGCACTTGATTGGAAATTCAAAGATCTTGGGTTCAATCCCCGACACGGCACTAACTTCCTTTGGCAAGACATTAATCTACATTTTGTATAATAGAATTTATCTTCCTTTTGTTTATGATACACCATTTTATCAAAGCATCCAGGTTATTTTGTCATGTTTGTTGAACATGAGTACAATCCCTTTTGCATTGCGCAATAATATCCAAGTCACATGTTTTGTTTTGGCTTCCTGCCAGAAAGCTTCTTACACATCATTCTAATTTCTTTGTTACGTTTATGAACCCCACTCTTGCACGAGATCGCGTGGGCGACTTATAAATATTTACATTAAAAAAAAAGAAGAGTAGTATTTCAAAATGTCCACGAGTCATGTTAAATACATCTCACAAAAGTGCATTTGGAAGCAAGTTTATGAACCAGTAAGCATTATTTTGAATATGTTGAATGGGATGGGAAGATGACGTCAATATAAAACATATAAACTCGACTAATATCAGTCTGACATTTACATTTGAACCGAATGTGAGCACGTCAATCGAGGTAACACGTATTTTTGTTACCTCCTTTTCTTGTATTCATTGTAATTGATATACTCGTTTAAGTATATTTTTAAATCTATATTCATTAGTTCAGCTTTATCCAATAACGTTGTTTTATTTGTAAGTTACTCATATTAAGAAAGAGTCCCATGTAATGAGCATAGACTGGTTAACACACGATGTTATACGACAGAGACATAAAGTAATGCACGTGATTTTACGCACTTCCTTCCCAGCCGTGAATTTAGCTCCCCCCCCCCCCCCCCGGGGTGTCGTCGATCTGATTGGTCCATTTTCTTTGAAAAGGGGAATCCCCTAAACGCGCGTTGCGAAATGTACACAATATAATACTACGGTCACAATACTCCGGTCATATTAGATTTTAGCGTTTGTCGAGGACGGACGGTGTGAATTTGTTTTGATCAGAGTTGACGTTTAGAGCAAGAACGATGAGGAGCGGCATTATCGTAGCATTCGGTAAGTTTTTATGTTCTGAGGTGGCATAAATTTAAAATACATGTATGGATCAAGCTGGAGTGGTTTATGCCATGCATTTGTTATGCTGTTCAAAGTATCGACTTTGTGTTTTTTTAATATTTTTATCAGAACACGATTGCAAAGACCTTCACGAAATCAAACCAAGCGCGATTCTATACTCTGCTGTATTGCGTATAGAAACCATGTATGGATTATGTCGTGTTGCATTGTAATGTTGCATATTGCAAAAGGTAACAAACAATGCTCGTGAAATTAACTCAGGTTGATTTTGTTTCCTGGTCAAAGTCTTTGCGATCGCGTGTGGACTTGGGGTTCTCTATATTGTATGTTGAGAGCCATGAGGGCATTAACTCATAGAGATTTACACAAAGTTAATGCCTTTCCGGCACTCAGCAGACGGTAATACATAGTGTTTCTTCTGATGTAATTGCAGAGTCTGGCATGCATGGGTTTACAATAATGTGGATAGCGTACTGTATCTATGGTCGGTAATGTAAAGAAATCAAGGGCCAAAGTAGATGGGGGAGATGGGGAGGCAGAGACGACAGGGATGTAGATATAAATATATAGAGAGATAAACAAAGAGAGAGAGAGAGAGGAGAGATAGAGAGAGAGAGAGGAGAGAGAGAGAGAGAGAGAGAGAGAGAGGGGGGGAGAATAGAGATGGGGGTGGTGAGGGGGCAGGGGTGCCGATGCAGGCAAAATGGCTCGGACAGGGAAGGGCTGGATGTGATTGTATGTTATCAACCCAGAAATTAAGCCTCAGTGTTCAGATAGATAACAATAATAATTATAAACGTATCGCACACAATTTGGTCACCAGATTATATTTCAGTCTCCTATAATTAATCACCCAATGTTTGTCATTCTGATCATTTGACTATTTTTTAAGCATTTAAGTTTGTACGTTTATATTCATGTATTTTATGCTTTACATTCAAATTATTGTTTGTGTGTACATTTTGCCAGCTGAACAGGCTGCTCTGGTGTGCATGTCATATATATGAGTAAATAACCCAACTGAATACAGCACCGGTATACTTTCCATTAACGGAAAACCTACTACGGTTCATCATGGAGTTACTAGCCTCCATGGGTTCATTCACAAAATGGAAAAATACTGGCACACGTCAAGATTCATGGAATCATGGCACTATGCCAACAATGATCATACGAGGATAGTTCACCGAAAGTTTGAATGTCTTCGAATGCGTGGGCATATTAATTAGTACATTTACATAGAAAATAATCAGTGAATTCACAACCCATTACTATGGTATTTACATTCTTGCGTTTTTTTATAACGTTTTTTTTTTCATGCGTATTTCTGTTGAGTTCTTTATTGTCAAGAATCAAACTGCTTAACGGGGGTGGGGGGGGGGGGGTTGGGGCAGTTTATTACTCATTCGATATCAGTGATTTACAAATATTGCTGAAATGAGATGATTTTCCTTTTTTTTCTTCTCTCTGCCCCCCCCCCCCCAAAGATTTTGAGCATTACGCCACTGGGCAAAGTCCCCCTGTCACATCGCCAAATGGGCTCAACACTCACAAGTTTATCATCATCGCCACCACGCCCCCCTCCATTTTAGCATAAAAGACCTATATTCCATAACCTAGTGTATTACCGTCTGAAAAACTATTGCGCGAAAATTGCAATGAAATTATACGTACGATTTCAATAAAATGGCTCCAAAAACTGCACATGAGTTGATTTCTCGAAAGTCTTGGTGATCGTATTTAAATACAACACACACCATTATGCACATACAAACATCCTTAGTCAAACAACATTGTCATCCGTGATTCCCTTTGAGGAGAATCAAGAACCCTGGGAAATGCTTGAATATGATTAAGTCGATGGCAATTCATCTTCTGTGGGTTTTCCCCACAGTAATATGGGCTATCCGAGATGTAAAGCATATTTTGTTTCTCTCCCATCTAATTGGCTTGAGTGCGTGAGTCTCGCACTATAAAGAATACCCATCATTAAATGAGAAGATGGAAGAGAGGAAGAGAGAGAGAGAGAGAGAGAGAGAGAGAGAGAGAGATGCTAGCTTAGTCTGTTAGTTAACATACCTTTTCATCATGAGGGAAACACAAGACCAATACCATTTGAAAATAACAATTAACCGTGAATAGATTAGCAAATTAAGAAAAAGTTAACATCAGTATCTTCACGATTTTTTAAAGGGATATCTCTTCTTTTTTAAATAAAGATATATGAAACGGATTTGTTTCATAAAGTCCATTTTGTTGTGATTGGAGTGAGTTAAATTACATTGTTAATCTGTAAAATGCACATTACATAATATATCTTTATTGATGTAACCACTACCAACTTCTGCCGTTCGTTCCTTTTCACCCCCCCCTCCTCCTTCGCCCTCTATCTAGCCCTCGTTCTCTGGGTTTGAGATTAAAAACTGCAATTACATTTTCCACTTCTTCCTCAGGAGAAAAATAGGGACCAGGTATGACGACGAAGGCAATGTGATTTTGTTTGCCAAAAATTGATCTTTGCGGTGACTTGGGGCCCAAGGAAGTGGAGATGGTGCACACGTTGTGTATGTGCACGCATGAATCTCAAGACAAATACAAAAATAACTATGAAGTGTACACAGTCAGAAGCGCTGTATAATTGCAGACTGTTATCATTTTGTACCGATTCGGGACATACTAATAAGTAAACTCTCAAGTCTGCACTTCTAAGACTAGGAGTGTGGAAATCCCCATCTCGATTTACTAACGCAATAGGATTTCTTTTGTTGAGACATGACTGCTCGTGACTGCTTTTTCACCAGCTAATGAGTCACTTGAATTTAGCTCTTTTTACGTCTTATTGGAATTGAATTTTTGATAACATTTGATTTATAGATGACATTAATATTTTTTTTAAGAAATCGAAAAAATGTACGTAAGGATATCAAGGCTAAATCAATATGATTATAAAATAAGGATGAACAAGGCTATTGATTTCTGGAAAGTCTAGGTGATCGTGTTAATTTCTTATTGGATTATGCAATACGCAATCAGTAGTACTTATCGTTTTTATTATTATCATTATTATCTTTTTAACATTATATTATAAGTAAATTTACATTTATAATCATGTGGAATGTACATTTGTCGTTACTATTCATTTTCTAATGTATTTGTCATAAATCGAAATATTATTAACATTATTTATGTCAGTGGTGTTTGATATTAAATTGAAAGTAATCCATTACATACTCTCTGCTTGAATTGTTTTGATCCCCACCCCATGATGCATTAACATGCATTTATTTTAAAGATATTTATATTGTCAAATCCCCTACGGTAGTTAAAGGTTTTATACTAAGAGATTAATCCATTATTATTCTTATCTTTTCGTATGATTAGGTATGATTAAACATATGATTATTATTCGCCATTTATGAGAACCAAGTGTTGTTGTTGTTATTATTATTGTTTTTATTAATGTTAATTATTATTATTATTATTGATATTATCAATATTATTGTTGTTATGAATATTATTATTCTTGTTATTATTATTGATATTATCATTATTATTGTTATTATTATTATTATTGTTAATATTAGTAGTAGTAGTAGTAGGAGTAGTAGTAGTAGCAGTAGTAATAGTAGTATTGTTATTGTTAAGCACTAACATCCTTTGGCAAGACATAAATCTACATTTGCCACACTCAACCCATGTGAAGTAATGGGTACCTAGCAGGAATTCATTCCTTGACATCCCAGAGCGCACCCATGCCTAATCTGGGCCAGGAGTGTCAGGAGTCAAGCCTGACAGACATGAGCGCTATACAACGACCCACTGGTACTACAGTGTTATTATTAGTGGGATTATTATTATTATCATAACCATTGTCTTTACAGGTGTAATCGCCTGTCTCATGTACGTCAGTGAGGCAGTTAAAGGTCATGACATGCAAAATGTGACGAGAGAATGGGGCTCTGGAGACATCGACATCCCATGTTTCCTTGACAGATCCGGTGGACAAACCATCAAAAACACCTTAATCTTTTGGAAGAGTGAGTGGACTACGAATTTCATATTTAGTTGTCTCGATTTGTCTTGTCTTAAAGGTACCAAAGCCATTTATTAAGAGAGTTTGGCCTTCCAGGTTCGAGTTCGGCATCATGGCGAATACTGCTTTGTTCGGCAAGAACAAGATTAAAGAACAACGCCAATAAACCAAGTTGGTCAAAATATATGTATAAATATGGCTCTAGAAGGTACTGCACAAAACTGCCTCGAAGTGGCTATTGACGTGCGAACCGCCATGCAGTTACTGGCAGATCGCTTGAGTCCATTTAAGATTTTCTGTTTATTATTTATTTAGAATGAAGCTAAATCAGGGGCGTCCTTTATTTAGAAATATCAAAATATCTTCACCCAATGCTGGATATGCTTATAACTAAAAAATAATCTGTCTAAAAACTTCGATTCTCTCTATCTATAATTGATTGTGAAAGTTGAGAAAATATACAGTTTATGATAGGTGTTAAGGGAAGGGTTGCTTTTTAGAATTTAAATTTGCTGACAGAAGTTATATCAATGTATGAACGTCCAGAAGAAAGGAGGTCTTAAAATATAATCATTCAAAGATGGTTGCTAGATTTCCGGATGCGACAGAGATGTCCCATTGCCCATTTCAAACGAGGGGTCATTTCGCTTGCGCTTTTACATACGCTAATCAAGCTGATGCATTACTAGTTCATGCGTCAGCAATTTAACGCAATGTTTGAACTGTTGGTTTGTGTTCACTCGACTTACAAATCATTTCATCCTCCAAGACCGCGCCAGTCGCTGACGCAGTCCTATACGCCTGGGCTAATCAAGCTGATGCATTACTAGTTCATGCGTCAGCAATTCAACGCAATGTTTGAACTGTTGGTTTGTGTTCACTCGACTTACAAATCATTTCATCCTCCAAGACCGCGCCAGTCGCTGACGCAGTCCTATACGCCTGGGCTAATCAAGCTGATGCATTGTTAGTCCATGCGTCAGTAATTTAACGCAATGTTTGAACTGTTGGTTTGTGTTCACTCGACTTACAAATCATTTCATCCTCCAAGACCGCGCCAGTCGCTGACGCAGTCCTATACGCCTGGGCTAATCAAGCTGATGCATTACTAGTCCATGCGTCAGTAATTCAACGCAATTTTTGAACTGTTGGTTTGTATCCACTCGACTTACAAATCATTTCATCCTCCAAGACCGCGCCAGTTGCTGACGCAGTCTATTATACGCCTGGCAAGTGACGCCTACTATGCAATGGGAATATAATAAACATAAATTGACATGCCGATATGATCTCCCGTGTTTTTTTTCTTTAACAGAAGATGAGCAGGAGAATTTTGTTCAAAGTATTAGAGGACTCGTGACGTACCCACGGGCGAATCCAAATGTCACCAAACTCCATGATGATGCGTCGCTTTCAGTGCAGAACGACTACTCTGCAGCGGGAGTGTACATCTGTGACTATTCGCGACCGCATGAGTCGTTCATCAAAACTCGTACAAGGGTCATAGTTATAGGTGCGTACAACGACGATGGTGTCGATGATGTCGATGATGTCGATGATGAGGGTGATGATGATGATGTCGATGATGACGATGATGTCGATGATGTCGATGTCGATGATGTCGATGATGTCGATGATGATGAGGGTGATGATGACAATGTGCTTGTCCATGCAAAACTAAAGAGGGAATTATCAGTGGTGTACGATGGCACGAGGCGGGGTACACGCCCCCGATTGCATGGAGGGAAAAAAGACAGAAAAGGAGAGAGGGAGAGAGAGAGAAAAAAGGGAAGATAAAAAGGAAGACAAGGGGAGAGGGAAAGCGAGGGAAAGAGAGGGAAAGAGAAAGAGAGGGAGGAATAAGGAGAAGAGAGGTAGAGAGAGAAGAGGATGGGGGCATGAAAATGAAAAGATGATTATACAGACTCCTCCAAAACCTTTCCCCTAATCGTTAAGTGGTTATTTTGCGTTTCTTCCACTAACTTGGAACGGTGTACCCGCCCCACCCCCCTCTCACGATGCCAGTATCCCTCAATGGCTAGACGTCACTAGTGCCCCTTCACGAAATGTCTTGTAAATGATGATAATAAACAACAATGACGACGACGATGATGGTGATAGTGGTGGTATAGTGGTGTTGATGGTTGTGGTAATGATGAAGATGATCATGACAATGGCGACGATGATGGGGATTAATTAATTTATTTGTTTGTACCCCTCTTTCCTTCTCAAATCTACTCTCCTCTTACTAATGTCTATGTTCTCTGTAACCCGTCCTCACTCTCTGCTGCTCCTCTTCCTACCTCATCTTTCTCTCTTCCTCTGTCTCTCTTTCTTATCTTTCTCTCTTCCTCTGTCTCTCTTTCTATCTTTCTCCCTTCTTCTGTCTCTCTTTCTTATCTTTCTCTCTTCATCTGTCTCTCTTTCTGCCTTTCTCTCATGCCCTCGCACTATATCTCTCGTTGTCTCTCACTATCCAACTCCTTCACTCTAACCCACTCTCTCTGTCTTCCTCTAATAACTCATCCTTCCCCTTCTCTCCCATTTCTTGCTATCTCTATATTCTAGACTCTCTCTCCCATGATCCCTTTCCCCTAATATTCGTAACATGACACTGTACATCATTATTGTCTCCCTCTCTCTGTACATAGAACCCCCGCTCCGGGTATTAGAGTGCAATATCACGGATGCAAACCAGTCCACGCCCTGCCGGGTAACCGTACCGAACGGAACCGAAAGTCTCACTTTCACCCTCATCAAGGCCGGACTCAGAACCACACTCGACCCAACACTCACGGTCTATTCCCGTGATATACCCGTCGAAGAAGATACGAAGAACACGACCCGCAATGATGACAACTCTATCACGATCACGGCGAGGTTTACAGCCGATGTCATCGACCTCAAGGCGTCGTCATCGGATATCCGCTTTATCCTAACCGCCGGGCTGACCAAAGAAGAATACGTAGTTGTCTTAATTAAAGGTAAACATGAGTTTCATTTCTAATCTTTTAATGAGCGATGTCTTATGATGATGGTGATGGTGGTGATGATGATGATGATGATGCTTATGATTATTATTTTGATATATCATTATTACCATTTAAGTGTTTATTGAAGAAAAAAACAAGAAAAAACAAAAGACAACAGAACAACATAATTTGAAACATACCTTTTGGGGCGCGTAGATTGCATTAATTTACTCTTTTTTGCTGTGGCTTACCGCATCAAATCTGAATAAATTTCACGATGACTTTATTTGACGATAATTAATTAATATTAGAGTGAAGGTTATGTTCTGGTAAATATTTATACAAAATTGTTTGATAGCCTTTTCATTCTCTGTATGTTAGTCCGGTAGAACATCGTAGAAGAAGATGTCGCCTGAAAACAATTGATCATGAAATGCCCTGTTACTCTAAATAAAAACAAATCATTTTTCATTATTAACCGTTATCCTAATATGTGTTACTCTCCACAGCCGAGGAACGCGATGGTGGTGGTGGTGGTAATGATGCTAATGGTGGACAGACAGTGGGTATTATAGTGGGGGTTCTCGTATTCGTCATCATCATCATCATAGCTTTCGTAATTTGGAGGAAAAAAAAACAGTTAAGTAAGGCCTGCACCTGCACCAGTGAAGGAGTATAATATAGAAGAGAGCTGGTCCAGTGGTACGGTCACCTCTCTTGTCTTCGCCTGTTTAAACTGACTCTGATGGACCCCGGTTCGAAACCCGTTACGTCTTTCGGATGGTCCCAGTCGCAAAATACATATCTGATTGATACCCGTTTGATACAATGCATAGTGAATAAGGTATAAGGTACATGCAACGGCCATCCCTTGTTGATTTGTACACTTTATCATGACTGTATTGCAACCTCTACAGTCACGTTCATACTGACGGTCGTCCGGTGTGACACAAAGTGATACTGAGTGTAAACAGATATGAACGGGGTATATTTTAAGTGTGAATTGCAATCCACTGAATCAGCATATCCCTTCGATAAAGATATTATTTTTGTTACAAACGGGCTTTATGTATTGTGTGTGCGTAGAAGGAGCTGGTACTTTGTATATACATATATTTTTTTTGTATTTGCAAACCTTATGTCAAACAATACATGAGATATTATTTCACAAGCTGTATAATGAATATTGATCATTATAATCTGCGCATACATGTCAAAATCACTGTTCAGAAATTACTGTAATAAAATATTCTATGATTGATATCATGGTTTGGTACATGTAGGCCTATAAGTATAAAGAATTTATTCATAATTCTTTTTATAATTTCAATATTTAATCATATTGTATATGTACTTAATCTAGACCTACATAGCCGTTGTAGAAAGCGGTTTTGTAACTTACAGTGCTACCACGTAAAATTAAAACTATAAATAAATGTGAATATTTTTCGATATATACAATTTATGTAGTCCTTTTGATAATATGCTGTTAAATATCACGCTCAGCACATAATTATCATCTAGTATACTGGTGCTGTATTTATTGATATGAAGAGAAGGATATGAATTATATATATATATATATATATGGAAAGAAAAACATGCGAAAGATAAACACTATTTTCAGAGAAAAACTTTCATAATTATGACAGCCGAATTGAATAGAATTATTTAGCATGCCGCTCCTTGTCACTGGAAATAGCTATTGCACAATCCTAATCATGCTTATCAAGTTTAATATAGGAATTGAACGAATACGTACATTTATCAAACAGTCGATCGCTTTGCACTTTAAAACAACTTTGATTTTATATGATGATATCTATGTTTCATACTTACGTACCGTATATATTATGCACATTCGGGATAATTTTATGCAAAAACTTTCGTTCCACTATGAGTCTTTTGAGCATGATTATATATATTTTTTTTTTAAAAACAAAAGGACCAAACTTGTTTATTTCGTTCGATATGCATGTATATGTTTCTTATGTCGGTGCGTTATATTCAAGTATAAGTTAAATTCATACATTAAGTTTCAAATTGATTAATGAATTTCAATATTGTTTGGTTGTTCAATGTTTCGTTGATAGACACAAGGCTGACGAGTTTGAGAGGTTTCTCTGTCGAATTATGGCATCAAGATTTTAACTTGAATACATTTGTTAGAATGTGCATATTTCCGCGCCAGAAATCAAGAATATGCTTTTTTATATTTGTTATACAAACATGTTATACAAACCTATTGATCATGTTGATTTTGAATCTTGTTTGAATTATATTTTAACTTCTCAATATACCACTGCAGCTTTTTATGTACATATATGGATATCGCACTTCTCATCAAGCATTACTTTATTGTATAAGTCGTTTTGAAAAAATTATTGAGATGTATATTTTAGCTTTCAAAGGCATTGCTTGGTTAGCAGCTCGGGCTTGTCTTTAATCAATAGTACACAATCTATTGTGTACAATTATTCAATTCGAAAATATTGTGAAACGCTTTGCTACGTAGCAGAATATATTCCTTCGAAAATTGGTATATATAAAATAGTTATCCTTTGATATTTGTTTTTTTCTCGAAATCTTGATATTCAGCTTAAAGTTGTAACTTGTATATATCAAAACAAATACAAAACGACACATATATGTTGCTCGCATGTTTGTACATAATTTATTGCAACATTTGTTACTATACAACGACTATACAGTATAGAAAAAAAGTGATATTTTACAATGAAATCTAAATATTATGATTACGGAAATGGATGGTGAATTGTAATCAATATGTTTGTTTATTATCATGGTAAAGTATTTTTTTTGATTTTATTATTCTTTAATACTCTTCCTACTATTTAGGAGTACTATTTGGGTGCATAAGTACTATTTAGGAGTTGAAAACAAATTTTGATAATTTTTTTAATTGTAAAATTATTTAAATTTTGTAAAACTTTTAAACTTCTTTTTTGATAGAATACAAATTTTTGTAACAAAAAAAAAAAAAAAAAAATGATGCAGGATATAAAAAAAATATTACCACACCTTCCTTTCGAGGTAATCGTTAGAATTATGGGCCTCGGTGACTCCAATAGTACCTGGACAATTGTGATGATTTGTGTCGGCGAATACCAAATAAAGCACGGAAGTGAGACATAAGGAGGAGGAAGAAGGAAAAGGAAAATGAGATAAACGGTTTGCAGTTTAAGTTATTGTATATAAATATTGAGCTCATATCTCTTATGTTTTGTTTGTGACTATGTATATAAATAAAGTGCAATAATACTTCAAGACTATTTTCAAGTTTATTTATTTATTTCCACACATCTCAAACAATTTTAACAGAATAAGTACAAAACATAATACAATTGAAAAACAAGTATAAATGTCACAGATTAGAAAATTGTAATAACTATTACACAACATAGCCTGTATCATCAAAATGATGAACGAGAACACAATAATCGTGTTTGTTTCAAGCTGATGAGGGAGTGTAGGGGAACCATAAGAGAGGCAAAGCTTGTACTATAGGTCCCCTTATAAATAACTTGCTTACAAATATACAAGAAAGTGTGACGAAAGAAAGAGAGAGAGAGAAGGAAAGAATGAGGAAGGGAGTGAGATGAAGATGATGTGCAGTTAGAAGAAAAAGGGGGGTCCGACTAAGATTTTTTTATTTGATTTGATTTGATATGGTTTATTGATTAAAAAACATTCAAATAGAAGCCAGAGGCTTAAACAAATTGAATATTCAAAAGATACATAGAAAAGTATAAAATATAAATATAAATGGTAATTCACAATAAATAATCAAGGATATGATCAAAGAAAAGAAAGAGAAACAAGAGAAGAGATTGAAACGGATGCCTAGAGGATTATTGAAGGAGAACGATCGCGTAACAGAAGGCAATAAGACAAATGATTATAGTTGGAAAAAAGGATAGATAGGGAGAAACAAATTGGAGAGGATACTAAGAGAGAAGGATAATATAAAAGGGAAAGAGAGAGAATGTTAAATGTCAACTCAAATAAGAATAGAAACATGGCCGTAAATGAACATGAAATACATTTGTTGTTGGATTTGTCTGTGTTTTGCATTCTATTGTATTTGAATTTAAAACAAATTAGGCAAGTCACGGGAAAATACAAGTTCATTTTTGTGTGCATATTATGAGAAGAGATGGCACAGAGAAAAAGACGACAATATTATTGAGGGAAAGGGAAGAAGAGAAAGACAGCTCATCGAATACATGGATAAGTTCATTGGGCTGACTGGTAACAGAGTATCGTCACATTACAAAGAACCAGAGATAGAAGTAAATTGAAAGACTTGATCGCTAATGTCTGAACAGACAAGATACATAGCAACAGACAGGATACATAGCGAGCAAGCAAGTCAGGTCATCAAAAATATACAGGATGAACTTTGTATAAAAGTAATTGGAAAACAAAGAAAAATTGGGAAAACTTGTAGTATCTTGTAAGAACAGGTTTCCAATGTACACTCAAAGTTACTATCATTTTTTTGTTTTTTGTTGGGGGGGGGGGGGGTTAACGGAAACATCCATTATTTGATATTACGTTTAAGCAAGAATCTTTCCTGTATATATTTTCACAAGTGTATTCCTACACAATTAAACCACTTTCAAATTCACCTACATTATCGTTAAATTGCATGATATATAAACAAAATCGACAGCGATAAACCTGCAAAATAAATTGAAAGAAATATACAGAACTTCACAAACTAGTGATTCTGGGGGCTCGAGAGAACCCCCTTAAATAAACACAAGTCTCTGGAAGCAGAAAAAGGGTGGATTTTATAATACCGAAAATGCCCTTTAAACAATTTTGATACTTTTTATAGGCTTGTAGGAGATAATGTTGTTGAATTGTGCTACTTTTTGGGCACACCACAGAAGAGAAGCCTGAGTTGAAGTAACATTTTGTTTGTGGTTTCAACTCGACGTTCCGAAGAGATTGACTGCTCGTCATCAGGAGAGCTTGAAATAATGTCAAAAGCAGATTTTACTGATTTGTAGAGAGCAGACTATGTAACAAATAATAATTGTAAAAAGGTGATACAATTATCATAGCACAAAGAAAGACGGGTAGAAGTGCAGTCGTACACAACAACTGAAACTATACATTTCAATTTCACGTTAGTATGGAACATGAAGTAAAATATTGGGAAAAAACATGTGGGGGTGGATGTGCATGTAGTAAGTGCTTGTGTTGGATACAGACCACGAAACCGATGGGCACAAGACCGTAAGTCCAGTAAGACCGATAATGGTAGGTCTTCTTGCAACTTGTTTTTATTTACAAGTTCACTCGACCGACGTCCCCTAAGACTGATACCACTTTAAAAGTTAAGAAGGCTCACGAGAACCAACATTATCGGTCTCGTATTCTCTTTAATTTTAGGCTAATATAAAGCTGAGTCCCTCCCCACTAATTTTATCCCAGTTTTATTCTCCCATTTGTTTAGTGCACCTTTCGTCCCCTTCTTTATACGCCTACATGTATTTTAATTTATTATTTGGGATGTATGCATGGGAATCACTTTCTTTCACGATTATTTTTTGGAATCATTTTTTCTTGTGTTTATTCCAATGCAATCAATGTTGGTTCACATCTGTTTTATTTTACATGCATGTATCCGGGTTGGACGGCTTCAATGTCATGACTGGTAATTTCCGTTGCTTTGACCATGGACCTACCGATATCATGATCACGAGTTGCTTCTGGTTATGCTATTGAAAGAAACACTTGGAAGATCTTTTTCTAACAGTAAATCAAACAAAAATGACTTACAATATTTCACGAATCTTTCAAAAGGCATGCTGACAGTATCACAAACATTAAATATTAATTGTTTTTAATCCTACTCAATGCATATTTTACGTGAGATCAAACGGCAAACGTGACACCTCACATTTGTTATTTGAAGAGAAAGAAAAGTGTCCGAGCATCCAATTCCTCTCTCTTTCTCTCTCTCTTAATCTCTTTCTCTTTCTTTTTATCTGTCTCCGTCTCTGTCCCACTGTGTCTCTTTTTTTCTCTCTCTTTCTTTCTATCTCTCTTTCTCTCTCCGTCTCTGTCTAACTCTTTCTCTCTCTCTCTTTCCCTCTTTAATTCTGTCTCTGTCTCTCTCTCGCACACGCACACATACAGACATACTTACTCTCTCTCTTTTTCTCTCTCATTCTGTCTCTCTGTCGCCCTGTCTCTCTCTTTCTCTCTCTTTTCCCCCATTCTTTCTTTCTCTGTCTCTTTTTCTTTTACAGTTCTCATATTTCCCCTCTCATTTCCCGTCTTCTCACCCCTGGCCTGGGTCTTTCCCTCTCTTTGTCCCGTGCACCTCCTACACAATGATTGTTTATTCCTATGCATAGCTTTCACTTTCATTTGAGGGAAACCAGTCGTCACCAAAACAGTTCGCTTTAAAAACAACCTGATCAAAACAAGGTATGAAGAAAATCAGAAACATAAAAACACATCCCTGTGTGGGCGTTTTTGAAAGAAAATACAAAAGTACCATTTCCCTCCTTACATTAACTATGCTAAAGAACAAAGAAATCAGGTTTTGGGGGAGAATTGAGGATGCTAAAATCATACACAACACAACAATAATTGAATATGGAAACTTTGATATCGCAGCCTTATGACAGAGTTGCCAATTCGTCTCTACGGGATAACGATCTTTATATTGAAACGTTCATAACTTTTTTTTCCTTCAAATTAATTGTCCGACTTTGTTTTAAAGATTTTTCATCAGTTTCTATGGGATTTCTGGGGTTTTCTTTTCTCCAAAGCAACTTATTTTGTGAAGAGTGTTTTCCTTCAACTTCTTCTTGTTGTGTCGGTGTTACATTAATAATTATGTGACAAATAAAATCAGTATTTTTTACAGGGCCTATATAAATAATGGTTGATTTATACCATGTTTAGCATGGTGCAAGCATTCTGAATATGGAACAAGTTCTTGACCTATCAACTACTTCACATTTTTTTTGGAGCAAAGTGCAGATTTTGTAGAGAGTAGTAAACGAATGGGAGACAGAATTTATTATTTTTCAACAAAATTTAATTCAATGACTAAAATGAAACTCGTTTGTTACATTCAATAATTTCCACGCGCAATATAAATCCAAATTGGCATGTTTGCTATCATGAAAAAGGGAGATAAATTCCCCACAACTATTGTTAACAATATTTTGAAATAAAAGCGACGATGGGTAAAGAAGTGCAGGTGGTTGAAAAGAAAGCAATGTTTTTAGTAAAATTTAAAAACGAAACAAAAAACCTCTTGGCACAGTAGGAGTTGTGACAAACATTTACCGCCCACGTGTTGTAGATCATGGTTCAGAGGCCAATCTGGCTGTTCCTGTTTTAACATCGAAAGATTTTCTTTAGCCCTTCTCAAGGCTCCAATAAAAAATCTCCTCATCGGAATATCAGACAATAGGTCAAAACTTGATTAGACATGATTTTTATTTCAATTTCAATTTCAATGCCCAATTGCAGGGGTTTTCAAACTTTTTCCTTGACGGTCCAGATGCTAAAAGATCCGAAACAATTGCCAAATTTTGTTTACATTGATATCTTTTTGTGGTATACATTCGTGTTTTTACACGTACCTTCATGTCAAGAGTTAAGACAGTCAGAAGTGGAAGTTCTGGTACACATATCGTGTAATATATACCAGTGGGAAAGGTAGCACTGTTTTCCGGCAATAAGCTGCTTAAACATTGGCACAAACGGAGTGATTGCTATATAGACGAAGGCATTGATGCTAAAAAAAAGACAATCTTAATGTAACTTTTATTTAAAAGATACCAATTCTTACATTCAAGAAAGATATATATAAACAGTCAAACAATCAGTAAAAAAAATCTAGATAAGATATTGCTCTAAAACTAAAACGAGTGAGAAATATTGAAAAAAAGAGAATTGCATGAATTGTGACACATTTTCAGTGAGTAGGAGGGAAAATAAAGGAAAAGGTGACAAAAGGGTAAGAGAAACTGTACTTTATTCTTTACAGTTATCATAAAAATACAAGAACCCACTTCATTTCGACTAGAAAAGTCACTTATAAGTATTTTACCCTATAATCAGATAAGGAAGAAGTGATTGTCACTTTCCTTTGGTAGCACTGTTTTTCTTTCGTTTTAATTCTCACGACAGGACCAACTAGTCATGCAGTAAAAACATTAGTTTCTGTATATCCGGGCTCATGATTCTACCGATTTTCTTGTCAAAATTATTCCACAAACTTTTAGCGAAATAAGAGAAATTTCTTGTTACGACTTGCTTTGCCTTTGATAAAATAAAATGACTTTCAAAATGCCAAGGTGATTTTGTTTTTCTTCTCTCTCTCTCTCCTTTTCTCCTCTCTATCTTTCTTTCTGCTCTCTCTGTCTCTCTTTCTTTCTTTCTCCTCTCTTGCACTCTCTCTTTCTTTCTCTCTCTCTCTTTCTTTCTCTCTCTCTCTTTTTTCTTTCTCCCTCTTTTTTCTTTCTACCTCTTCCTCCCCCTGTTTTTTTTATATGGTTCATGTCATGTCATAACTTAGTATCTCATGCGCTCTTTTTGATATACAGTAAACCTAAATATGAATTTTATCGTAAAATCTTTAGTGATACTTTAATCCTCTGATTAGTGGCAAAACTATTATCGAATGGCAAAACAAAAAATAAAAGAGGAGGAAAAAGAGGGGGGAGGGGCAAAAAGAGGAAAGGAAGAAATGAAGGGGAAATGTGATAAGAAGATGATAGCCCCCCCCTCCCCCGCCGCTCCAACACCTTACCCTTAATCATATTGTCTTCTCTCATATTTCACCAATCGAGTAGGGCCCGTGACACCCACATGACATAAATGCTCCCTCCAAGCTATTGCAATGCCTTTTTATCCCTATTTTCTAATTTTTAAACAGTTTGTTTTAGCATTCTCATTTAATAAAATTCTTGTTTTTTCGGCTGGGGGAGGGGGGGGGGGCTTTCTTAGAGATATTAATGTCGGCTTCGGCTTTGCTTTGCTTACCAGCTGGTAAGCAAAGCAAAGGGAAATATTTTGAAGTAGTATCTTTTAATTTTAATGGCAACTAATAGATGGCATATCCAAGTAGGCCGACAGCCCACGCGATCAACATTTCGCAAGACTGACGTCCCACAAAACCCACAGACCAAGAGACCGACACTATTGGTATGGCGATTCTTGAAACAAGCTATCAGAAATGTCTCTAGACCAACATATTGGTATTGTGGCCTTCTAAAAACTTGTCAGATCTAGTGGGCTTCCAACCACTCGAATGCTAAGACAATACCAACTGCAAATCATGTCTGCAACCACTCAAGGAGTACTTCCTTTCAAAAGCAGAGAGCAACATTCTAGATTTTCACCGTAAAAAAAGTTCCACCAATCAAGTGTTATGACTATCTAGAGTAAATCAAATCGATTCTACAGCTATTACAAGAATTACACATCCAATTAAAATGCAAAAGCCATACTATCTAGACATCTCTTCACTCTAAAAATGATTACCGGTAAAGGCAATATTCTAAGAATTTCACACTTCTAGTCAAATGCAAAAGCCACATGGACTAGATATTGCAGCAATTTGAAAAACATAAAAGACACTAAGATATGAAAATAGTAGATATTGATTGCACTTAATATTTTATTGTCATATTGTGATAACAGAAATTTAGATACATACAGAAAAAAAAAGTTATATCCTAATTAATTATACCTTCTACGTGATATGCAAAGCTTCATCAAAAAACAATTTTATAATTGCAAAACCTTAACTTGCATATAAATTCACAAATCCATTAATCAATGGAAATGCATTATGCCAGCTATAACAAAAACATCCCAAGGCATATAACATCAATATGCTATTTAAGAAATAGGTACACCTTTTAATATATGGTACATTGTATATATAAAATATACAATTACATATATAAAGTCTATAATGAACAAATAATTAAAAATATACTTTTCTTTTCTACAAATTTACACTTACTGGAAATGGTTAGGAAAAATTGAGTGTGACCACAGGCAAAACACAATTTATTAGGAATGGAAAGAAAACAAAAGTTTTAATACAGCATACAAAACAATTAATAACAGTCACAGAAACTTGATTTTATGTAGTGAAAGTGTAGTTTTAACATACAAATGTACATCATCCATGACTTGAATGATATAATTGAAATATTTAATATGCCTGGGTATAAAAGCGGATATCTTTTAGCAGCAGTAAAAGCACATTTTGTAGTAGGCATTTCATGTGATCTAAAGAATGTAATACAATAATATTTGTTCATTTATCTTCAGATCAATCAGATACATAACAAGCATAATTGAAACTCATTCATTCGCTTTAATTTATTTGTCCAATCACATGGATAATTCTTTTGCTCACACATACACAATTACTACTTTTCTCCATTTACATTTTGATGTGAAAAATAGTCTAAATCCTGTGTAACTTCATCAAAGAAAAACACAATCAAAATATGCTATTCTACTGCCTATAGCGATCATTGTTAGGTCAAATGTCATGTAATAAATCATTAGTGTGCACATTTTGATATTGCCCATGGTTGAATTATTTAAAGTCTTCGCGATCATGAAGAAAAAAGAATATCACGCAAACATGGTTACTTTTTGAGAGGAAACCAATCAAAATACAGGAAGTTTAATACCACAAAAGGGAGAAGGTTTTTATGATTTCCCTTTCAAACATCCTGAGAGATAACATCATTCTTTAATGCAATTGCTTTTCAGAAGAATGCACAAAGTGAATGGAGGCCACTACATTTTTCAGAAATTAATAGCAATTTCAAAAACTTTATCAGCACCAGAAAACCAGTCTAATCAAATAACAAACATTTCATAAAGTGCCGTTCTGTTGTTATTACAAAATGTGTGACAATTTTCAGAACTTCTAATTGCGCCACTTAAACCCTCAAATAAACATCAATAGAAAATGACTCTGCTGTGTCTTTAGACTATTACTAAAGTAGGAAGATATTATATGACAATTCTATCTCATACAATACATTAAACATATGGGATATCATCTGACATTCTATTTGAGCAAAACAAGCTTTTCCTAAAATAATAAAACATCTAGAAATGTTTATTTTCCCCCCTTTTTTTCCTTCTAGTCAGCTAAAAAATGTGATCATGTTTCTTCAAGTTTAGGGTCAATGTGCAAAGCAAGGAGAAGAGAGAGAGTCACTTCAGCAATATGCTAGAAAAGAAAAGATTACTACTTCAATAAGCATTGGATACATTACGTTCACAGCTCATTGCAAATGAAGGGTTAAGTCAAGCTTACTATTTCATTTTAATAAACAGGTATATACATGTATATATATTTGAAAGAATAGTTGATATATACGGTAGGAGAATTCAAAATCGTCTAAACTCTTTAATACACTCATGCACTCTACTCACATGCAATGAATACTTCTGTTTTCCATATTTACACCCCATGGGCCCCGTCTCGCAAAGAGTTGCGATTGATCCAAATCAATCGCTTGTTTGCAATCTCCTATCTCTTATGTAGATATTTGCGATTGAAGTTGCGATCAATATCAACTCTTTGTAATACATGGCCAACTGGTCTGACTTATATCGACTTACACTGTGCTTTATAAATATTTAATGATATAAATTGTCTAATAATTTGAGGTACCGGTAACCATGAAAAGAAAATCAAAGTGATTTATGTTTCCATTTTTGTATATACATTGCAATATAACTAAACAATGTAAGAACATTATAGTGTCCGTTTTGTCTCTACAGTCATTTTCAATGGTACTTGTGTGTAAAATACAGTATAAAAAATGAAGAGCAGTACAAAACTCATCATTAATATTAATTAATGTGACTCTGTAATGCTCAACATATCACCCAAGCACACATTGTACATGTACATGTACTTGACCTTACCGGAAGTGCTATGTCAACCAAGCAAACATTGTACATGTACTTGACCTTACAGGAAGTGCTATGTCAACCACTTCCTGCACAAGGAAAGGTATACATTTGCCCCTTCTACATAGGGTCCAAAGTTTTAAAAAAAATACCATATTAGGTATTGTTTGTCTCTAACAAAGCACAGGCCTGGGGATAACTAGAAGTATTGTAATTAGTAATTTTCTTTATACAATGTTCATGTTTGGTTCTTGATGAGATGAGAAGCTTTCTCTTTATTTTTTAAGTAGTCTTGTGTCATGGAGAGACTACAACGTCTCTCTTCAAATACCCACAATAAAACTACAGCAACAATTACACCATGGTCAATTTCTCACATTAATCGTATTCCTAAGTTCAACCAAGGACCTTATACTCTATCTGAACCTAACCCAAACCTAATCATAACTTAATATCTACTCACAACCTTACCACAAATCTACATCTGTGATGAAACATAGCCAAAAACAAATGCCAGATCACATACGAAAGGCATATATTCCCATTTACAAACATAATCATCAATTTAAAATCATTTTCATACAAGTTTCTCTCAAAGTATAATTTCACTTTACAGATGAGTAGTCCGTTGTCATGCTGTGACGCATGAACAAACCTCCGAGCATAGACATGTTGCAACTTATATCTTAGTAATACATGTAGGTCTTTGCTCTGAGGGCTCATAGCATGCGGGTATATTATTATTATGATCTTGGTAAACACTTGACTTTTCCAAGAATGGAAAGTGATTTTCAAAGTGACTTTCGATACATTCCTTTTGTCAACATGATACATGTACAAGGAAGGATGTGAAAAGTGTTATTTTTGAAAAAAAGGAATTGGTGGCATAATACACTTTTCTCACTCGCAAAAAATTGTGCTTCCATGCATATTTCTAAAATATTATCCTGTTCGGAGGTAATTAACTTGACAATTCAACAACAATAACAACATTAAAAAGGATGTAAAGAATGATAACCAACACATTAAAAAACAATATGTTTACATGCATCTGGTCCAGTCCCATTGATGGGGCTAAGGGTCCCCTTAGCCCCATCAATGGGACTTACTGGCCCTAGAAAGAAGCAGGGTTAGCACCACTTTGGATGGGCTACGCATAATAAGATAGGACTAAGCAAAAAATGTTCTGAATCAAAGAATTACAGTGAGGGCCACCGCTGTATAAATATCCATATGCTATCCAACGAGCTCTGTGTCAGTTATTTTGAGTGAGAAGATCCAAAAGAACACCAATTTTGTTTAATAGCAAGGTTTAGACAAATAGTATAGAACCTAAAAATACAAGTGGGGAAGTACAAAAAATCATAATGTAGGATTAAGGATAGTGAGCAGCTAAGAGAACCCAAGTGTGAAAAGCATGTAATAATCAGTGTTATAATTATTATGTTGTTAATTAGATTTCTTATATGGAGGAAAGCGCTTGCTTCCTCTATCAAAGTCCATGATACATGATGTTTGTTTAGAGCCAGAAGGCTGTTACATCTGTGTTAAGGTGTATTAGTGATCGAGTGCTCTGCTGGCATGTTATGCATAAAAGTGCCATCAATACTGAGTTGTTATGGCTTATTATACATGTACATGTATGGCAAACTAAAGGCTTGTTCAGATATTGCATGGTAAACAAATGCAACAAAAAAAGCCATGTGTTTTGTACGTGACAAATGTATGGCAACTGCGCGCAACAAAGAACTTGCACATACTCGCTGAGCTTTGTGTAATAAGATACAAAAATGTGAAGTGTATTACATTTTTTGTCATCACTGGAAAAAATCTGTGGTTTTGCTGCATCATATCTGAACGAGCCTTAACTCATTCAAACTTGGATTATACATGTAGTCAACTTTTGAAAAAGCACAGAATTCAGTATGGCTGCCGAAAAGAAGCAAGCATCACGCAAAGCTGGGGCAAGCAGCAAACTTCCAAGTGAGTCCTAGTTAGTACCCTAGACCCTTTGCGAATGTGGTCTTCCTCTCACTGCCCAAGAAAACTAGTCCAAGAAAAGGGCTAAGACTGGCCTTTATAGCCTTCTCAGAAAGTACAAACCTTCCTATCAATATCAACAGTTACATACACGTGCTCAGCAGAGAGTAAACTTTGAGATAGAAAAATCATGCACATTCTTGGCGTATATCCCATTAAAATCCCCAGTTTCAAGTACTATTGACACAACATTCACTGATGATAAAGTGCTGAATCATTGAAAGTCAACCACTAGCGATCAAGGTCATGAAAGTCTTCACAAAAAAAAACTTTTGTTCTGGTAAAAATGATATATTAATATATAAACTAATGTAAGGATGTACATACGGTAAATTAATAATACAAAAAAAAATGGCAGAGCAAGATATTAACTGCAGATAAATTAGCAAATAAGAGTGGACTTTTGCAATGACTAGCCATCCATGATAACTTTCTTCTTCTTTATTTTTTGTGTTTTCTTGGATTAAAAAAGGTATGCCTCACAACTTGTATTGATGGTAATCTCTTTCAAAACTTAGTGTACTGTTTTTTCCCTATTTATCGGTTTGCTGATGATTTTGATCTACTACATGATCCCCATTTCAGGATGAATTTCTGTGCAAACTTGTCTCTCAAAATGCAATCTCCCTGCATTTAAAGTGACTCAGTAAACTTGTTGAAGGTTTATGAATTTTTGTATGAAATAAATTCATGCATGATACTTTTCCACGGAAATTGTAATGTCCTTCTAGGAAAAAAACAAAGAAGGAAACAAGGAAGAAGTCCTACCATGACAACATAGGATAAATAGGGTTAGAAAGGTTAGAAAGATTACAATCTCTTCAGTCATATGACAGGAAGAAGGTCATTGATATAAACAATTATCTATATATGGACAGCAGGTACTAATACCAGGAAATATCCCCTCATGACTGAAAAACGGTATTGGTCAATTTTTTTTTAGTTCAACCATATTAAAAAAGGCAAAATATGATTATTTTTATCCAACATAGGCAGACATTTTACACTGCTTCAGAATAAAAGATATCTTTCATTAAAGAAATTAACACAATGAAAATCAGACATCTGTCAAAAACAGACTTACATTTCCTGAACACTGTTTTAAAGGGGAAGTTTACCCTGGTATTAAGTTGGTTTCAATAGAAGCACAAAAATGAGAGGAACATGTCATTGAAAGTTTGAGCAAAATATGATTTAAAAAAAAAGAAAGTTATGAATTTTTAAAGGTGCGATCTATAAAACAAAAATTGGAAACTTTGTGACATATTTTGCTAGGTCCCCTCCTATTTGCTCTGTATTAAAAACAACCCATACATTTCTATCTTCCCAAAATATATTTTCAATCATACATGCACCCTAAATATAATTATTGCAAATATGTTTTTATACAACCCCTGGATGGAACAAATCTATTCCGTCATTAATAACTTACAACAAGGAAGTCTATACAATTTTCTGTACAGAGCAAATTTGAGAGGACCTTGGAAGACACTGATGATAACTTCATAAGTTCATTTATTTCCTACTTTTACTTGCTCAAACTTTCACTAATTTGTTTCTGTTGTTCTCTGCTTTTATTAATACATGTACAAGCTAGTTATCAGGGTGGAATCCCCAAAGGCTAATCTCGGTAGCAATACCAGACAGACAAGGGTTTTTCCCAGCATAATACAGGTATTGCAACATAATGTGAAAGTCATTACTGAGTAATTACATGTTGATGATTCAGACTAATAACACTCTTATTTAGGTAGATTAGCGAAATGTAATATCACGAAAAGACTTATTCTGGAATGTTTATAATCAAATTTTTAAATATTTTTATATATCTGAATAAAAGCTTAGCTAGCATTAAGTCTCATCAAGATGGTACAGTCAAACCTGCTTTAGTGACCACCTGTCTACAAAGTCTACATTTTTTGTTTCCCTTGAAAAAGTTTTCTCATTGAAACATGTACTATAGGCACCTGTCTACAAAGACCACCTGCCTATAAAGACCACTTTTCTTGTCTCCCTTGGATGGTCTTTATAGACAGGTTTCAATGTATATGCATTAACCAGCTCCATATCCTAATGATGTGGTTCTACCTCTGTGTGGTAATGTTACGATTTTCAGCAATTATGCATTTTGCGCTACGGATGCGTCTTTTTGTGCAACCACACTTCCCTACGCTTCCCTAATAGAGTAGAGAAAGGCAGAAAAAATCTGGTAGGGACATCATTACAGACAATGGCCTTGATTTGTGAAGTAAAAAGAATTACACTTGAAATAATTGAAAATAAACTGATAATTGAATATACATGTATTGACACATTTGGGAGGATTGATCTGCTATGCACAATGCATGCTTGGCTGTTAACATGGGGCTTACATGCACAGAATACATGTACATGAAAGTTTAAAGAAAGTTCCAGCTTAGCAGTCAACCGCAAAATGTGGGTACTAGTCCTAAATGGACTGTACAGACAGGGGCCTGTTTCACAAAACTTGTCACCAGTGAAAAATGACAGTATTTGTTATAAGCTACTGAAATCCTTGCTTCTGATTGGTTATCAGCAGATTTGTCACTGATTTTTGTCATTTGTCATTGAAAAAAGGCTTTGTGAAACGGGTCCCAGGAGGGTAAGCTGTGGGAATTCCCATAGAGCAACGAGCACACAACCACCGTGGAAACCTTTGCCAATTCCTAGAAATACCCTATCATCCAGGCTCAAGTGCCTCGCAAACAAGCAAATAAAAGCCCCATAGTATGGAAATGGTGCAGGAGAAGTTCACATCGTGTTTTTGTCGTTCCACTGGCAGAACGTTGCGAGCATCCCATACATGCCACAAAGTAGGTTTCTAACAACTTGCTTCTAAAGTTGTGACTGCTCTATACATGTTATGAGTAAAAGTAGTGACACAGTGACAGTTTTCTCCTTTTAAAGATAAAGATGAATCTCTGTTTACCATCCATCAGTTATCTCTTTCTTAGATATTACCTTGCATTGGTAATCTCACCCTTGAAAGTAAGTCTCCTGAAACTTGGATGAGTGTGAACAGGTCAAGTGGTAATTTCCCATTAAAAACATTTCTGGTTGCTCCCTTGTTTGTTTGGTTGCGGTGATCCGTCTACTGGGCATTGCTCTTGTACTCATCAAAGATGTAGGCGGGAATATGAGACTCGATGGTCTGAAATCAAAACAAAATGGAGAGAAAAATAGACTAGTATAGCAATAATTTAGTTTAAATACACGGCATGCGCCATGCATGGTGATACTATGATAGTTTGTGTTGATGACCCCCCAGTTTGTCAAAAGCTTGCCTGACATAGCATAAACAATGTCATACAAAACAAAACCAGTTCACAAATACATTCATTATGCATGCCACTACAACAATAAGCCACTTCAGAGATAAAACCTGTGCAAAGGCAGACTGAATAGACCTGTTTACTAATGTATTCAATTTATGAATGTTTCACACCCGACCTTTAAGTACCATCTATTCCATCCACCTGCCATGCAAACTGGCGTTTCTATGGATGGAATTCATTTCGCCGCGTCAGTTAAACACCGACCAGCTTTTCAGTCATCAAGAGAAATTTTGTTCAAAACATCACATTAACAATATCATAAACACCATTATCATCATCAACATTGACATCTCTGTCACTTTTAACATCCCTATCATCTCCATAGACATCAACATTGTCATTATCACAACGTCATCATTTTAATCAGTATTACAAGATGATGACGTGGATGCGTACATGTGACCAGGCATTTATTTTGCTCATCACGTAATTTTGTTAATGACCGGTCATTATCAAATGCTCATGACCGGTCATTAGTAAAATCATGTTATAAAACATCATTCTATAAAAAAATAAACCATAATCTTATAAAACAAATAATACACATCATCTTGTTCGGGCAATAGCAAAATTACCCACATTTGGTACCTTCAAAACAGTCCAAACACCCTCAGTTTTCGCCTCGCATGTTTGTTCCAAAGGTATCTTGTGTGGGTAATTCTTACTAATGCCCTCACTGCTGTGTATTCTTTGTATACCATGATATACTGACCTGTCTTGGGAGGGCTGCATAGTGCACAAAGTCATCTAGGAAAGCCAGGATGCAGACTGCCTCCTGAGGAAGCTCAGATGCTCGTCCACTGCAAGGAAATAGAAATATTCAGATTTAAAACTTTCATTCATAGTCAGTGACAGCTGTTTCTGCAAATTGTAAAAAATCAAAGCTCTAGCAAAATCTAGAGCTAATCTCCATCACACGTGAAGTTCTTGAAAGTCAAAACTTCTTGTTTATGCCCATTAAATGCCTATGAGAAAGGGAGGTGAAAATTATCTTATGGTCAGCTTTCTGTCTTTTCGACTAGAAGGCATCTACTGAACCCTAGTGTGAAACTGGGGGTTAATTGCATACTTTAGACGGTCGTTTATCAGATGTAGACTGATCAGATCTGGATGAAACAGGACTGTAAATCTCATCTAAAGTTTAGTTCACACAACACATTAATAGACTGATCAGATCTGGATGGAACAGGACTGTTAAAGCTCATCTAAAGTTTAGTTCACACAACACATTAATAGACTGATCAGATCTGGATGGAACAGGACTGTTAAAGCTCATCTAAAGTTTAGTTCACACAACACATTAATAGACTGATCAGATCTGGATGAAACAGGACTGTTAAAGCTCATCTAAAGTTTAGTTCACATGACACATTAATAGACTGATCAGATCTGGATGAAACAGGACTGTTAAAGCTCATCTAAAGTTTAGTTCACACAACACATTAATAGACTGATCAGATCTGGATGGAACAGGACTGTTAAAGCTCATCTAAAGTTTAGTTCACACAACACATTAATAGACTGATCAGATCTGGATGGAACAGGACTGTTAAAGCTCATCTAAAGTTTAGTTCACACAACACATTAATAGACTGATCAGATCTGGATGGAACAGGACTGTTAAAGCTCATCTAAAGTTTAGTTCACACAACACATTAATAGACTGATCAGATCTGGATGAAACAGGACTG
Organism: Strongylocentrotus droebachiensis; assembly: GCA_035222895.1. NCBI lineage: Eukaryota > Metazoa > Echinodermata > Echinoidea > Camarodonta > Strongylocentrotidae > Strongylocentrotus > Strongylocentrotus droebachiensis. The sequence goes on along the minus strand of JAVYIG010000261.1, from coordinate 74,967 downwards.
TTAAAGCTCATCTAAAGTTTAGTTCACATGACACATTAATAGACTGATCAGATCTGGATGAAACAGGACTGTTAAAGCTCATCTAAAGTTTAGTTCACACAACACATTAATAGACTGATCAGATCTGGATGGAACAGGACTGTTAAAGCTCATCTAAAGTTTAGTTCACACAACACATTAATAGACTGATCAGATCTGGATGGAACAGGACTGTTAAAGCTCATCTAAAGTTTAGTTCACACAACACATTAATAGACTGATCAGATCTGGATGGAACAGGACTGTTAAAGCTCATCTAAAGTTTAGTTCACACAACACATTAATAGACTGATCAGATCTGGATGGAACAGGACTGTTAAAGCTCATCTAAAGTTTAGTTCACACAACACATTAATAGACTGATCAGATCTGGATGAAACAGGACTGTTAAAGCTCATCTAAAGTTTAGTTCACATGACACATTAATAGACTGATCAGATCTGGATGGAACAGGACTGTTAAAGCTCATCTAAAGTTTAGTTCACACAACACATTAATAGACTGATCAGATCTGGATGGAACAGGACTGTTAAAGCTCATCTAAAGTTTAGTTCACACAACACATTAATAGACTGATCAGATCTGGATGGAACAGGACTGTTAAAGCTCATCTAAAGTTTAGTTCACACAACACATTAATAGACTGATCAGATCTGGATGGAACAGGACTGTTAAAGTGTATCAAAAGGTCTCAAAGCATTATCACTTATCTATCTGTTATAGAATAAAGAAGTGTGAGATGAACTATGATTATCTCAGAGATATTTAAAAGTGAGTTTACAGTATCATATAGTAATGAGGCTTAATATGATATTTGATATGACCCATCCAACCCATCACAACAGTTCCAAGACCTATCCAACCCGACAGGTCCAAGACTAGCCCATCTAAATAGGTCCTGACCTAAACCATCCAAACAGGTCCAGGACTAACCCAACCCAACACACTCCTATCCCAACAGGTCTAGTCCAGGACTGACCCAACCCAACCCAACACACTCCTATCCCAACAGGTCTAGGACCAACCTGATCCAATAGGTCTAGTCTAGGACTAACCCAACCCAACACACTCCTATCCCAACAGGTCTAGGACCAACCTGATCCAACACGTCTAGTCTAGGACTAACCCAACCCAACACACTCCTATCCCAACAGGTCTAGTCCAGAGCTAACCCAACCCAACACACTCCTATTTCAACAGGTCTAGTCTAGGACTAACCCAACCCAACACACTCCTATCCCAACAGGTCTAGTCTAGGACTTACCCAGCAGCGGTGGACTCTACTAGAGACCTGACGTACTGTCCAAGAAGTGCTAGGAACTGATCAGTATTTTCTGAATGGAACTGCTTGAGGAGGGTCAGGACTCCGACGATGAAAGGAGGTCCGTCGATCGGATCCTTCGGTAGTTTGCCAATGATGCTCCCTAAGAATGACGAGAATAGAATTTGATTTGATTTTAGGAATTTAGAGTAAAATGTCATATTGTCATCAAATTGAAATATTTATCCTGACAGGAATGATTAAAGAAAGAGGGGCAAAATATTTTAAAGCCAGTCTGCACTAGTTTGGCCAGGGGGATTAGACCTCCCTGCAAGGTCACTGACAGGTGGTTATCTCATCAAATCAGCTCTCAATTAACATAAGAAAAAGGGGATCATGGGGGACCAACAGGCACCGATTGGGTATTGTTTGCTATATAGAGGATGCAAGTAGCTATAACTAGTGCAGCGGGGCTTTAATAGACATAAAACTTTCTTGAAATATTTATTGGAAGGAAAAGTAGAAGGTGCCAAACCAAGAGGGATATCAAGAACCAACTGGGAGAAGAATATTAAGACATGGAGTGGAATGACACTGCTTGAGTGTACTAGGGTGGCAAGAAAACAGAGATGTGTGGATAAATGTTACAATCAACCTCCAACCTTGGAGAAGATACCTTGATAGATTTTCAAAATTTCATATTATGAGCAATCAAAATAGGTCTTTATTCAATGCCACTACATGTCAATTTTGTCCTTTGGAAACTGTCTTTCAAGTCATAAGAAGCACTCATTAAGCATTTATTTTTTATGGAAAACATACATAACACAATCTAACGTGACCACAGGCAAGAATTTTCTATTGCTTCTACTTTTTTTTCCCCTCATGAATATTGAAATAAATTGAATTGACTTCCTAAAAAGTCTAAACCACAGAAATGGTAATTCATGTTAGAAAACCTTGAGTGTACTTGAATGACCTCTTTTGGACCTCAATCTTTCCCATGTCAAGGAATGCTGAACAACATGAACATGTTTATCAAACTTTGGAATAAATAGTTTTACTTTCACCTATCTGAAGAAAAAACACAACAACAACAACAAAACAATAACACAAAAACAGTACATGTAGGGTAAATTGTATTAGCATGCCTGATCCAATAATGGAAAACACTAAGAATATAAAGGAAAGTTTGTGGCATAGAAGGGATTAACTTACCGACAGTCTTGACATACTGCAGCTTGGGTAGCTGGGCCGCTACAAAGAGGAAAGTGAAGAGAGAGAAGTAGGGTAGCCTCTTGGTCGTTATATAAATCTAAAATTGAGAAAGAGAAGATAAAGGAATTAAAAATGTCAGTACTGAAGGTTGTGGCAATGATTTGGAAAATTTGAATAAAATGAAATCTTAAAGCCCCACTGCACTACTTATAGCTCCTTCCGCCCTCTATATAGCAAACAATGCCTAAGGGGTGACCATTAGTCCCCCATGGTCCCTTTTTTCTTATGTTAATTGAGAGCTGATTTGATGAGATAACCACAGGTCAGTGACCATGCAGGGAGGTCTAATCCCTCCTGGCCAAACAAGTGCAGATAGGCTTTAAGATTAAATGTCTCCTTGGTCCCATGACATTGGATAAATAATGCTTCTTGAAGTGAGATCTGAAGATTGTACTGTCTGTGTGGGGCTAGATTTTATCAGAACTGCCCTCAATTCTGTCTCAATCAAAATATTGCAGATGTTACTATGGAAACTACATGATTTCTTTATGATTCTAATATCATGAAATTAGCTACAGTCAAACCTGTCTATAGCAACTGCCCAAGGGAAACACAAAAAGTGGTCTTTGTAGACAGGTTCCTTTAGTACATGTTTCAATGAGAAACCATTTTCAAGGAAATAAAAAAAATGTGGTCTTTGTAGACAGGTGGTCATTATAGCAGGCTTGACTGTACTATAGAAGCTTATGTTTCAAGATTTAGTATCCTAAAATGTTCTATTCTTACAAACTATGAATCTTCCCAAGCAATAATACTGAAACGTAAGGGGGTTATCTTCTTTGGGGTAGGAAGGTTGGGGCAATAATAAGGGGAGAACAGTTGCGTGGGGTTCTAGCGATAGAGCAACCGAGTGGGGTTATGACTAGAGAAGAATGGAGATTGCGTTAGCGAGGGTATTGCAGATACCAACACACTTTAATAGTAAGAAAAGAGATCATACGTAAGGGGGTTATCTTCTTTGGGGTAGGGAAGGTTGGGGTGATAGATAATATTGAGAGAACTATTAGTCGTTAGTGTCACAGAAAAATCAACGAAAACAGGAGAAAAAAACACTTTTAAAACCGTATTTTGTAAGCTCTTATGTTGATTTCCCTTGCTTATACGATGAGTATGCTGCACTTAAACAAGAACTTGTAAAAAATCGTAGAAATCACTGATTTCAAAAGTTTTTTTACAGATTGGCGTACGGTACTTGAAGATGACGTACGCTAGAAAATTACATCCGGAGTGCCCCTAATAGTTTTTAACTGCGCATAGGCAAAAGGCTGTCACGTCATGATTCATTCATGAAATGAGAAGTGCAAATCATGGGAACATTGATCAGTGTGAAGCGATGAAGCTGATAGAGGGCAGCAACATCGCGTTGGATCTCATTGGAAAAAAAGGCCCCTTATCAAAACATCCCCGCAGCCTCGGGGTCAGACTTAAAACATAGAGGAAAGTAAGACATAAGAACAGGTGGTAGCTATCCTTATTTTTACTACTCTTGAATGTCCATTTGTAGTCGGTCCATGCTTGGGGTGATAGATAATAAGGGGAGAACGATAAGGAGGGGTTATAGTGAGAGAACTATTGGTCTTACCTTGCCGAGGGGGTTTCCGATACCAGCACATTCCAAGTATGATGAAAGCTCATACATAAGGGGGTTATCTTCCTTGGGGTACGGAAGGTTGGGGTCCTGGTAGTGGGCTTCTACATCGGCCATCAGACTCCTAGAAAAGAAAAACAGAAAAGAAAAAAGAAAAGAAGAACAGAAAAGAAAAAAGAAAAGAAGAACAGAAAAGAAAAAAAAGAAAGTAAACATTAAACTTCTTTTACATACAGCAATAGCATTAGCATCAGAGACAACAACAGTCTTATATCCACTTTTCGCCCAAAAGTGAAAATGTCTTGGAGTGGCGATTGTCTCAAGAAACTATCTGGTTCTTTATGATATTACTAACGCTATAAAGGGTCAGAACAAGATTTTTTCAATTTTGTGTGAAATACATTGACAAACGACTTGTGTCGCATCTGGAAAAATTGCATGGAATGATAGCAATCACACTTGATAGGTTTGTTGGTACACTGAATCTTGTGCAATTAATAAGTTAGGTCAAGTCACATCTGGATTTTAGAAATTGCTATAAATAAGAGAGTAAACTTGAGAATTATGTTTTGGTGATCCAACTCAAGTTCCAGTGACATTCACTCTGGGCTATAGTGTGACAGTCTAGACGAAGAGAGGTTATAAATTACATGAAATTAAGTGAGTGGATTCATAGTTCGTTTAATAATAGTAATAGGTCCATTTTTATAGCGCAGCTACTAAATGAATATACTCTATTGTGCTTAATACAAAGTATCTCCCCTGGCTGTAGCTGAGTCGCCATGATCAGGCTTAATTAAGGAGTAAAGGGTAGGAAAAGAATTGGGTACACAAATGGAGTAAGGATTTTGTTGAGCGTAGGAGATTAACCACAAAGCAATTGTTGCCAGACCATACGTCATACAAAAAACATAACTGATCAGGAGAAACCGGACCTAAGGTTTTTGCATGCTCAGGTTATCAATAGCTGTAACCACATCCTAATCCAATTCATGTCGACTTTCAAACCACAACACTCTGAGACAGAAAGTCCCATAACCAACTGAAACTTCTGGCCTAAACAAAAATATGAAAGCCTTGGCTTCAAGAAATGTGGTAAGATTCTTCAAGTGTGTGTGTTTGTGGGGGGGGGGGGGATAGTCAAAATATGCAAAGTGCCCTAGCAATTTATAAGTATTAGGCTTTTTTTTAAAGGGGGCAGAGGTGCTTAAGCCTCAGAAAAGCCCTCAATACGACAGACCCACCAGTTTTTTTTTTTTTTTTTTTTTTTTGGGGGGGGGGGGGGGGGGGGGGTAATTGACCAAAGACGTCAAATACACAACCAACCAAAAAATTGTTGTTTGAAGTATTTATCATGTTCTATAAAACAAAGAAAGACAATTGTTAAATACTGGGGAGCAAAATCTGAATGCAGGAGGATGAAATTAAGCAAAAGAAAAGAAGCCTAGCTAGTAAGACACAGAGACAAAACATACATGTAAATGGTTCTTATTTGTGGTCTTAGAGACACTTGTTGAAAAATATACACCATGAAACAGAAAAAAGCAGAAAAATAACAAAATTGACCAATAAACAGACCAGTATTACATTTACACTGTATCAAATACAAAAACAAATAAAAAGGAATGAAACAGATAGCTAGGCAAATACAGCACAGGGACAAACACATCAGTCTAATCAAACACAAACAGACCCCCAAAAAAGAAGAAAGACAGATACAAAATTGCTTGATTCTTACTTGTTCATTGTCTCCAAGGCACTCGCTAGAAACTTGGAATCAAACTTGCATGAGAAGTTGAGTTCATTGGCTATCTGCCTCCTTAGTAACTGCATCTGACCAACCTACAAACAAACAAAGCAAAAGCAATTGAAACATTTAAAGTGTCTTAGTAACATTGTTAAAGGTTGATGAAAAAACTGCGTAATTTTTGTATAAAATTTTACTTATTATATTCCTTCTTCTGTACTAACCCACTAACATGCAACAAATCTTGGAAAAATTTCTCAAACTACAAAGATATTTATGGTTTTCTGAAGGTGACACTGTGCGACATCCTCTAACAGTAAATTCTCCCAACCATTTTTGAATTTTCCCAACTGTTTTTCTATGAAAATAAGAAATAATACAGGCTTTTAAAAATATTTCAACACTTTGTCTGGAATGGTATATACATGTAGAGCCAATTCATTGCTTTGTAAAGATTTAAATTCACCTAAAATGTATTTGAATTATACAAATATAGTTGGGAGAATTAAGGAATCGATCAGATCAGTTTTCCCAATTTGTATCATTAATAGTGGTCTGTTTTCACTCAAATTTTCAGATTATCTTTAATTGTACATGTACATCTAGAATTGAAGTCACTACCTTAGCACCATCTTTTCTGAAAGTGTCACAGTTGCACATTAAAAAAGACAATAGCTAATATTTTGAAGTACATTACTCTAGATTAAGCATGACGTTCACTTTTCTATTGAACAAGGCACATACATGGTGTCTGGATGTCACAGATGTACATTTAAACAAACACAAACTAATAATCTTGTAGCACACTCTATATAAGAATGAATTTCTCTTGTCTAATAAGGAACATAATATGTTAATGTGACATCTGCATTTTCTAAACAAAGCTGAATTATTATTTTTGTAATACCCTGTACAATCGGATGATTTGCTCTTCATTAATGAGGTACATGATGTCATTGAAACTCATTGTAACAAACATAAGTCAAATCGTTCTAGCATCAGATACATGGAAATAAGTTGCCCTTGTTCCATGGGGCAAATATTGTTGCATGAACGTCGCAGTTTCACATTTGAACAAACATAAACTAATATTTTTGGATAAAGAGACGTAACAAGGAAAATGACATCGACATGTACATGTACAGTATTAATTTTTTGTTCAATTTTCTCTACTCTTGGTAACGTTAGGGACAAGAAATTATCAAATACCTTGGACTTTCCCTTATTCAAACAGTGAATACTTTACAGAAAAACCTTATAGATTGAGAAATCAATCATGAAAATCAGCGGATATTGCTTCACAGATTGATCTATTCGTTTCCTCTTAGAAGAAACTATAGATGCTGTTACTAGAATTGAGAGGAAGTTGTTAATATATTTTGAGACGATCCAATCAAGAAGTCATTCACTCATCAAAACTGAAAGTAAACATATTGCAATAGAATAAGTGTATTTAGAGATTGAAAATGATTTTAATTGGTACCGTTCATTCAGAAAAAAGGTAAAATTTGAGACAATCCAATGTAGAAGTCATTCGTTCATCAAAACCGAAAGTAAACAAATTACAAAAGAATACATGTAATTAAGGGTTGAGAATGATTTTAATTGGTACCATTCATAAAGAAAAAGGTGAATTTTGAAGTGTCATATGATGATTGTGAAACAACATCTCTATTGCGTAAGCACATTGCACAATTACCATTGTTAAAAAGGCTTCTCTGCATCAAAACCACTATTTCCTTTACCAAAAAATAGCTTGGTCATTGATTTTTAATAATAACCATAAAGAAAAACAAAAAAAGTAAGATTTAAATTTCACTGACCTTCAAGACAACATTGATGAATGGTACCCACATCTTAGCAGCTTTGGTCATGTAGTGTGAGTACAGTTTGGAGGGGTTAGCTGCAAAGAGACGGAGTAAGAATGGTGTTATGAACTAAATGAAACTTAAACATGTGACTTTAAAAGTGCATTGCCTTGCATTATTAGCACTCAGCAGGTCAAATAAACTACTGTTTAATCAGTGATTCACTATTCATAGTTCAACTGTTAAGCAAGAACTTGAAATGAGACAAGATTTGTTTCTTTCTTACTCCTTCCCCTCCCCCTTCCCCTCCCCCTCATTCATTAATATGCATTTTATTGCGTCTTAATTTTGTACACAGCAGAGATACCCATACGAGCAGATTAGCCATGTTGCGAGTGTGTGTCCAGTGCACAAAGGTTAGTCAGTGCGATATTGATGGGCACTGAACTAACCTTCTTGTACTGGAAATTTAGTCAGTGACTATCGATATCACACTGACTATTAAACCTGAATCAGGGCATTATTTGTTTTATAAGACGGGTCAGCAATACATTCTTACAATATAGTCTAGATCTAGAGTATAGATAGATAGTACATCTAGGCCTAGAATATTCTAAAGTAAAGTTTCAAGAAAACATTTATGCACAAATTCAATTTGGCTGAATTTTGTGAAAGCGATATCAGCAGATATCAAGCATTGGTTATGTTGATGTAAATTGACCAGATCCTTAAACCTGTCTTATAATACCCTATTAAAGTCATGAGTTATCACTTATTGATGGGAACAGTTTTGCATGGCAGGTGTGGTAGGAAAACAAAATTGTTCTTGGTTTTTTCAAAACCTTATTCTTATCTTCACTATCACCAGCATGATGGCAATGATAATGGTCATGTATCTTGCTCATCATCACCATTATCACCATTGTACCACCACCGGTCATCACCAACATCATCATCTTTGGCGCCATCGATCATCACCTCACTAATCATCATCACCACCACCATCGCCACTATCATTCCCATCTACTTCTACTACTTACTAATGATGCCCTTGACCGGATTGAGAGACTTCATCAGACCACCAAACATCATCATCACCACCACCATCCCCACTATCATTCCCATCTACTTCCACTACTTACTAATGATGCCCTTGACCGGATTGAGAGACTTCATCAGACCACCAAACATCATCATCACCACCACCATCCCCACTATCATTCCCATCTACTACCACTACTTACTAATGATGCCCTTGACCGGATTGAGAGACTTCATCAGACCACCAAACATCATCATCACCACCACCATCCCCACTATCATTCCCATCTACTTCTACTACTTACTAATGATGCCCTTGACCGGATTGAGAGACTTCATCAGACCACCAAACATCATCATCACCACCACCATCCCCACTATCATTCCCATCTACTTCTACTACTTACTAATGATGCCCTTGACCGGATTGAGAGACTTCATCAGACCACCAAACATCATCATCACCACCCCCATCCCCACTATCATTCCCATCTACTTCCACTACTTACTAATGATGCCCTTGACCGGATTGAGAGACTTCATCAGACCACCAAACATCATCATCACCACCACCATCCCCACTATCATTCCCATCTACTTCCACTACTTACTAATGATGCCCTTGACCGGATTGAGAGACTTCATCAGACCACCAAACATCATCATCACCACCACCATCCCCACTATCATTCCCATCTACTTCCACTACTTACTAATGATGCCCTTGACTGGATTGAGAGACTTCATCAGACCACCAAACATCATCATCACCACCACCATCCCCACTATCATTCCCATCTACTTCCACTACTTACTAATGATGCCCTTGACCGGATTGAGAGACTTCATCAGACCACCAAACATCATCATCACCACCACCATCCCCACTATCATTCCCATCTACTTCCACTACTTACTAATGATGCCCTTGACTGGATTGAGAGACTTCATCAGACCACCAAACATCATCATCACCACCACCATCCCCACTATCATTCCCATCTACTACCACTACTTACTAATGATGCCCTTGACCGGATTGAGAGACTTCATCAGACCACCAAACATCATCATCACCACCACCATCCCCACTATCATTCCCATCTACTTCCACTACTTACTAATGATGCCCTTGACCGGATTGAGAGACTTCATCAGACCACCAAACATCATCATCACCACCACCATCCCCACTATCATTCCCATCTACTTCCACTACTTACTAATGATGCCCTTGACTGGATTGAGAGACTTCATCAGACCACCAAACATCATCATCACCACCACCATCCCCACTATCATTCCCATCTACTTCTACTACTTACTAATGATGCCCTTGACCGGATTGAGAGACTTCATCAGACCACCAAACATCATCATCACCACCACCATCCCCACTATCATTCCCATCTACTTCTACTACTTACTAATGATGCCCTTGACTGGATTGAGAGACTTCATCAGACCACCAAACATCATCATCACCACCACCATCCCCACTATCATTCCCATCTACTACCACTACTTACTAATGATGCCCTTGACCGGATTGAGAGACTTCATCAGACCACCAAACATCATCATCACCACCACCATCCCCACTATCATTCCCATCTACTTCTACTACTTACTAATGATGCCCTTGACCGGATTGAGAGACTTCATCAGACCACCAAACATCTCCAGCCAGGCCTTGTCCCTCAGGACACCCTTCTCAATGATGGTCAAGAAGTTCTGGAGCTCTCTGACCATCATGAAGCACAGCAGACGGTCAAGACCGGTCAGTCCATAGGTACCGATACTTTGCTGCAAGAAGGGATGGAGTAGTTGACATAACATGGTTATTTACTGATTTATGAATAACATTTTTGTAAAAATGATTGTACATGAGCATTTCAAGTCTAAAATAGCAGCTGTACATGTCCTTCATCAATTGGATAGCAATGTAACTTTTACATGGAAAATATCAAGATGAATGAGGAATCTGTAAATGAAATGCCTTGTTATGGGCTTAAATACTAAGCAAGAAATACTAAGCAAGGACCACTGAGCTACTTATCAGGATGTATCCTCACCCTCCGTAACACAAACCAGGGCTTTAAAAAAAAGTTGTTTCCTTTCTGATCACTGTAAGCTCAGATATTTTGCCTTTCATGAGGCCAAGGTCTGGATACAACACAGAGCACTATAGAAGAAGACAGTATCCACACTCTGAATGAATATCGTACATGTAGATGTCAACTTCTTTGTTACGACTCTTTATCCCAAAATATTAGTTTATGTTTGTTCAAATGTGAAACTGCGACATTCATCCAAAAAAATTGCCCCATGGAACAAGCTAGGGCAACTTATTTCCATGTATCTGATGCTACAACGATTTGACTTATGTTTGTTTAACGTGTGTCAGTGACATCATGTACTTCATTAATGAAGAGCAACTGGATTGGACAGAGCTGATTGGTAGACTCACCTGTAGTTTGGAGAAGACCTTCATGTCAAGGACCTCTGCTCTTGTCTTCAGGTCATACCATGTCTTCATGGCATCTATGTAGGTGGTGGTCCTGGGGAAAAAGGAAAAGAGTTGATAGTTAAAGCCCCACTGCACTACTTATAGCTACTTGCGCCCTTTATATAGCAAACAATGCCTTATCAGTAACCATTGGTCCCCCATGGTCCCCTTTTTTGTATGTTAATTGAGAGCTGATTTGATGAGATAACCACCTGTCAGTGACCTTGCAGGGAGGTCTGATCCCTCCTGGCTATACTAGTGCAGACAGGCTTTAAAGCCATACAGAAACAGGATTTAAGAATAAGTTTTCTCTCATGAAACTGGCCCCACAGATATCTGTCTTCAAGTCACACCATGCCTTTATAGCTTACGCACCCCTCCAATTAAGGGTCAACAGGGGTCAAATTTGCAGCAGTTACGGTGATGACATATTAAACATGTAGACCCGATCGGCTCGCCTACATAGCTGAGACGATGAGTTGTGCATAATTAATGCAAAGTCATTGTGAATATGCATACTCTACATAAGATGATGTATATAGAGTGGACAATATAAACCAATTATCCTTGGCTTTTAATGAAATGCCAGGTTCTGAGATGCCGAAGAGTGAAACAAACTTCTGCCCAGAACACTGTTTATGATACTACATAGAGGAAGATTGTGTGAGATTTCTAAAAACTGTGTTTTCTTATCTTCATCTCTACCAAGGTTGCAAGATTAACCCATTCCATCTTGGTTTTTACAGAAGGCATCCTCATGATGAAAACAACTCTAGTAGGAAACTAGTTTACTTAGACAACTTCCTATTTTCAAAGCTTTAGATTTCGAGTTTTCAGAGAGCTGTCACCCCTCTGTCAGACACTAAAATGGCATTTAATTGATATTTTTGTAATATGTGGCTTATAAGCATTCCGTTGATAAATAATTTGTCTATTTCATTTTCACTTCCTACAGGGTCTTTAACATTGTTTCATTTAGATGATCGATAACATAGTTTTCAGAATACCACCATTGATTTTTGCATACAGGTGGTCACTGAGGGAGGTATTCTCGAAAGCGGACTTACTTTAATCCACCGACTAAGTATGGAATGCCAAGTGTCCATATGAATATATTTTTGAATAATTTGGTATGTCCCTAAATTACCATGATAACATAATTATATTATAGATATATTGTTGGTTATTAATTGTGTTATTACATTTTATTCTAATTTAGTCACAGATAAATTATTCAAAAACATTCATATGGACAATTGGCATTCCATACTTAGTCGGTAGATTAAACAATGGACTTAACTTAGTCCCCTTTCGAGAATACTACCCTGAAGGTTGGACTTACTTTGGGTCAGTGATGCGAAGAATCTCTCTCACGAGACGTCCCATGAAGTTGATGGAGTTGTCTACTGGTGGGAACTTTGGGATGGGGATGGTGGTGGACTGGTAGACACTCTGCCAATCATGCACCTGCAGAGCCGAGTCAATGAAGGATTAACATATGTGATATAGATTTAATCAGTTGTGGTAAGAATGAAAGATATTTTTTAGTTCTGGGAACAATAACAAATAAGTTTTGACCAGGATTCAACAAAATCATCATTAAATCACCTGATTGATTGAACAACTGGATAGTTGTTGATTCATTTATTTGATTGATTTATTTGACTGATAATTCAATGAAATAAATGATGAATTGCCTGGTCAGAAGATGAATCACTTATTGGTTGAATGATTAATCATAATCAAATAAAATTGTATAAAATCAAATCAAATTAATCAATTCTCGCTACCCCAAATAGCGATTCTGCCGAGATCCGGGGAAAATCCTGAAAACGCGCATTGCATTATGGGATAGCTTTTCGACATTACAGCTTCCTGTGCAGGCGCTAAAAACGCCGTCGCCACACAACGTGTATGCACCGAATATGTCGTCTGCTCGGTCTTGTTTTTTTTTTGCAAATATTTCAACGTTTATTTGAACATTTCATTCGTTGTTTTTTGCGTCTTTTGACATCAGTGACGATGGTTTTCTTTTGTGAGGCTGCACAGTGCTGGGCTCAGGATTCCAAGCGTAAGAACCCTGAAAAATGGGGGTGGATGAAGGCCGTGACTTGGGATGGGACTCTATACCGGAAGTTGTAGTGACGACCCGAGAGAGTGAAAATTACCTCGTCTCGCGAATTTCGAGATTTTCGTACCTATTTAGGGTAGCGAGAATTGACTGGGTTTAAATTGATCGGATGACTAATTAATTCAAATGGTCGATGGACCATTGTGTTATATGATTAGCTAGTTGCTTCAAAACTGTTGATTGTTCACTTGATAGATTGATCATCAGTCGATTAAATCATTTGAATAATTGATTGACTTGTTGCTTACTGATTGTTTATTCAGATTATTGGGTGCCTGATTAATTGATGAGGAGGCGCGATAGCTCAGTCAGTAGAGCAGTGGTCTCGTTTACCGATGACCCGGGTTCGAAACCAAGGCGATGAGCTCGTGCCCTTTGGTAAGGCATTAATCCTCACTACCAGGTCTCTGGTTGCTTACTAACAAGCATTTATGCTATCTTAGCAGTCAGGTGAAATAACCACCACCACATTAATGAGATTAGCTGCAGATGGTGTCCTACCTTGGTCCTGAGGAAGCTGTTGCATTCTTGCTCCATGTTATAATTGATGATCCTTGAGACCTCCTCCTGCCAGATCTTAAGACCATGGATATCTACGTAGTCCTGGATGTACTCGAACGACCTGATGAATCCGTCCATCCTGGCTCCAAGCGCTTCAAGCTTTGGCATCAGTTCACAGACCTAATATGAAAAAGCAATTCATATTCAATTAAACAAATAATGTTTCTATGTATTGCCTTTCCAGGTAATGTCAGAGTTCTTGCCACATCTTAAAAACTGTGGATGTCTACGTCGTTCTTTATATACTCAAAGGACCTGACAAATCTATCCATAACGGACTAATGTACAGACCATTAAATTAGGCAATGTGTGCTCCACAGTGGATTTCTTGAAAGTGTTTGCAAGTGCATAATAGAGAAAAGATAATGAGAAAAAGAGGAGAAAGAATGAGAGAGTAAGAGAGAGAGAGAGGGGATGAGAATGAGTGAGAAAGAGAAAGAGAAAGAGAGAGAGGATGAGAATGAGTGAAAAAGAGAAAGAGAGAGAATGAGTGAGAAAGAGAAAGAGAGAGTGATGAGTGAGAAAGAGAGAGGGAGAGAGAGAATGAGTGAGAAAGAGAAAGAGAAAATGAGTGAAAGGGAGAGGGAGAGGGAGAGAGAGAGAGAGAGAGACATACCTTTGCCTTGGGATTGAAGATGAGAGAGCTATGTAGAGCGCTGGCTACCTGGGCAACCAATTCTTTCCTGATGCCATCCTCAAGAAGCTGCTTAGGATCAATCTATGGAAGGGAATCAATCGATTGCAGCTTAGAAAGTAAGAACAACATTTTAGGATGCCATACATGCTATTAAGCTCATACATGTAATTTTAATGCCCTAGACACACTACAAAACCAAATCCACACCAATTTTTTCCTGGCCACTGGGTGTTATGTAATTTTTTGGTTTATTCTATTGTTGGTCTAGTATTGGTATCAACAATATGACTGTTCAAGCTCTTACTGAAGAAATGAAAATGTATAAAAACTCCCAATTACATGTATTTTACAATAAGCATACTGATATGATTAAATTCATCATCATCATTATCACCAACATCATCATTGCCATCACCACCACCACCATAATCATCATCATCATCATCATCATCATCATCATCATCATCATCATCATTATTATTATCATCATCAACCTCATCATCATCTGATCACATACCTTGATGATTCCTACTAGAGTCGTTTTCATCATGATGATGCCTTCTGTAAACATTGAGATGGACATCATCATCATCGTCATCATCATCACCATCATCACCACCACCACCCTCACTATCATCATCATTACTGTCATCACCATCATCATTGCCACTACTGCCACCATCATCATCACTATCACCATCATCATCATCTGATTACCTTGATGATTCCTACAAGAGTTGTCTTCATCATGAGGATGCCTTCTGTAAACACCGAGATGGAATGGGTTAACCTTGCAACCTTGGTAGAGATAAAGAACAGAAAGCAAAGTAGATTTCTTACAAGATCTACCCAAATATAGTATACTGTGCTCTTAGCAAAAAGGTTGTTCCATCATCACTGCAAATTCAGTTGCAGTGGACAAGCAGAAGCAATGGTTTGGGAGATGAGCCAAGCATTTTTGCAGGTTAACAATATGCATTGATATATATATCCATCACCAAAATGAGTACCGGTCCAGTAAACTCACTTCGCAGAAATGCTTTGGAAGGACAAGCATTTTTGCAGGTAAAAAGTATGTATTGAGATGTCTCTGGTGTTGTGGTCCAGTGGATGTGTCGCCGGACTCATGTCCTTTGGCAAGACATTGATCTACATTTGCCACACTCCACCCAGGTGAAGTAAATGGGTACCTGGTAGGAATTTATTCCTTGGAAAAGTATGTATTGACATGTCTATGGTGTTGTGGTCCAGTGGATACGTCGCCGGACTCATGTCCTTTGGCAAGACATTGATCTACATTTGCCACACTCCACCCAGGTGAAGTAAATGGGTACCTGGTAGGAATGTATTCCTTGAAATGCTAGAGCGCCGTATGGCAGCCGTGCTAAAGCCAGGGTAATAATCGGGAGCGCCAGGGGGGTCAAATCTGACTGAAATAAGCGCTATACAAGAACCCATTATTATTACTGTTGTTGGTAACCTTTTGGGGAGATTTTACCCTTGGGTTTTCTCAATGCTGAGTAAACTGCAATGACTTCCACATCTTACCCAGTACCCATTTAACACCTGGATAGAGAGTGCAAAATGTAAATTAATGTCTTGCCTAAGGACATTAATGCCATGGCAGGATTTGAACCGAAAACCATGTGATCCACAGTTGTGTAATGTACCCACTAGACCACGACACCTCTGTTACTGTGAAATGATTACATGGTACTTTTAATATGGCCAAATTGTTGCAATATTGCAGATACCTACCTCGTATCGCTGGTCTAGCTGAGCATAGTCTTTGAGCTTATCCTTTTCTAGTCGTGTAGGGACCTCTTTGATGTGATGTGTCTGAAGCTGGATGATTTGAGAGAGGAGTGCAAACATGGTCTGGGGGATGATCTGAAGCACCTGCAATCAAAAGGGGAAATTAAAATACGGTATTACATTTTCACAATTAAGTTGTTTTTGAGTTTTGGAAATGACAGAAAATAACTTCAAAGAATCAAACCAAGCCTATACCTCAGTTTTTTTTTTCAGTTTCAAGTTTTTTATTTCTGCATTTTCCATAAACAATAACAAAAATAACAATGAATACATTTTAGCAATATAATGATAAGTAATACAAGTAGTAATTCATATAAATAAATAAATATAAATAATCAATAGTACAATTAATCGTATTTGAAAAGAAAGAAAAGGGGGAGAATGCAGAAGACCGATATCGTAAGCAGAGCTTGAAATGATACCGGCCTTACAAAAGAAGGAGAGGAGACAGGAAGAAAGAGCGGGTGAAGAGAGTGCTGTGCAAAGTGAAGAGTGCACTGCACGAGCTCCTCAATCTATCAAAATAATTTCCTTTTTATATACAAATAAACAATGAATATTAAAACAAAATACATGTAGTATATTATGACCAGAATCTAATTTTCATACCTTATCAATAAATATTCTTTCATCTTTACTTTAAAGGAAACAAGTGTTGTACATAATTTTAATGTTATAAGCAAGGAGTTCCACACATCGGGTCCATTGTGTCTTATTGATTTTTGTGCCAAAACAATTTTAGGGTTAGTTAAATGAAAATCCATAGAGTGCCTCGTGGGGTACGAATGTACATTAACATTATGAATATAAAAATCATGAAAGGACTTAGGAAGTAAGTTGGAGACATATTTATACATAAAAATAGCTGTTTGAAAAATGTGCATATCAGTTACTTTGAGAGTTTTCAATGTTTTAAAAATAGGTGTAGTGTGTGCTAAATAATCAGATTGTGTACAAATTCGTAGAGCTTTCTTTTGTAAAAGTTCAAGTGAATTAATTTTAGTTTTACAACAGTTTCCCCATACGATATTACAATAATTAATATGCGAAAGTACAAAAGCATTATAAATCATAAAAAGAGATTTGGGAGTTAGTAATAATTTCAATTTATATAATATTCCAATGTTCCTAGAAACAGCGTTCAATATATTATGTATATGATCGGACCAAGTTAAATTAGAATCAATGGTTATCCCCCAAATTTTTTTTCTAAAAGCAAAATATCATTAATATATAATCTACAATTTACTTTTGGTGAATGAACATTTCTAAAGTATATAAAGTTTGTTTTAGTAAAATTTAAAGATAACTTATTAGACTTAAACCAAACATATATTTTAGATAATTCAACATTTAAGATTGACGTAAGTGTGTCTAAATTTGTATGAGAATAAAATACATTAGTGTCGTCTGCATACAATATAAATGTTAAAAGTTTAGATGATTTTACAATATCATTAACGTATAACAAAAATAATAAAGGACCTAGAATCGATCCCTGAGGGACGCCATGATAAAGCAATACCCCTTACTCCATAAAATTGTAATTTATCAATCAATATTTTATGATCAATAGTATCAAATGCCTTACTCAGGTCCATAAAAATGCCTACACTGTGTTCCTTATTAGCCAATGATGTAATAATTTTATCATAAAGTTGAATAATTGCATGATCTGTCGAATGATGCTTTCTAAAACCAAACTGATTAGGAACAAGTAAATCATTACTATTTAAAAAATCATAAAGTCGTTCATAAATAATTTTTTCAAGAATTTTTGAGACAGCCGGTAAAAGGGAAATAGGACGATAATTATTTACTAATGAAGAATCATCTTTTTTATATATTGGGATTATTTTAGAAATTTTCAATATATTTGGACAAACACCAAGTGTGATCGATAAATTAAAAATATATGTTATTGGAGAGACAATATTATAAATAATTTTTTTCAAAAGATTCACACTTATCCCATCATAACCAGTAGATTTAGTGGATTTTAAAGACTGTACAACTTTAATAATTTCGTGAGAGGATGTTGGTCGTAAAAATAAAGATTTATAAAATGGTTCATCCAAATATTGTTTATAACTATTTTGATCAATATTAAATTCTGATGCTAAATTTGGACAATTTTTACTGGATTATTTATTTCCTGACCATCTTTAAAAAATGATTTAGGAGTATTATTTTTAGAACCAATCATATCTTTAACAATTTGCCATATTGAAGCATTACTTGTCTTATTCATGTCTATTTTATTTGAATAATGTAATTTACGTGAAAGTCGAATTATTGAAGTTAATTTATTTCTATAAATTTTATACTTGCTACAATTCTCATCACTCATCTTTTTAAGACTTTTCTTATAAAGTTTATTTCTAGTTTTTATCGACTTTAAAATTCCTTTAGTGATCCATGGATTTTTAACTTTTTTATATTTTGTTCGAACAAGTGGAATATTTTTATCATAATACTTTTGTAGCTTATGATTAAATTTTTCGTAAGCCTTATCAACATCATTTTCCTCAAATACATCGAGCCATTGCTCTTGACATAAATCAATATTTAAAGAATCAATATTAGAAGAATTTTCTTTTCTATGCATTTTTAGTGTATTGTTCAATAATCTATGAACATTAATTGTCTGCTTAATAATACTAAAAATAGGCAAGTGGTCAGATATATCATAATACAAAATACCATTTAAACATTCCTTATTAACATTATTTGAGAAAATATTGTCAATTAAGGTTGAAGATGTTTTCGAAATCCGTGTGGGTTTATTAATATGAGGATGCAACGAGTAAGATAATAGAATGTTATTTAATTTCAAACTATTATTATGAAGAGGAGGTAAAATGTTTATGTTCTAATCTCCCATTAAATAAACATCTTTATTTTCACCAATTATTGTATGAAGAGATTCATCTAAATTATCTAAAAATGTCTCTATCCGATTATTAGGAGGTCTATAAACAACGCCTATTAAAATATTTTTACCAAAATCATTTATAACTTCAACAAAAATGTCCTCTGCACCTTCAATATGAATATCATGTCGTATTTGAATATTTAACTGATTACGTAAATAAATAGCTACACCGCCACCTCTACCTTCTTTGCGGTCAGCACGGACCATAGTATAATTATCAAGATTAAATACAGGAGGGGAGTTTGCGTTAAGCCACGTTTCAGTGACACCTATTACAGAAAAATTAAACCCAGGAATTACAGAAAAAAGTGTGTTTAAATCATCATAACTTTTATTCAAACTACGAGCATTAAAGTGAATTAAACTGAAATTATCAATATCATTATTACTACCTTTATTCAATTCATGATTAAATTGGTTTAGTGTAATCTTAATTTTCGCAATAAATTCATCAATAGTAAAATAGTCACTATCGTGTTCAATTAGAGACTGGTCATGTAACAAATCATGATTATTCATTTAAATGTGAACCTAATATAATGTTTGAAAGAGAGAGGCTTTTGCGCGGAGTGCAAGTTAGTGGAGTGCAATAGAAAGAAGAATAGTGAAGGGGAAGAGAAAAAGGAAAGAATAAATTCTTCAACATATTTAGCGCCAAAATAAACAAAACAAAAAATTTTGCAAGTCTCTTGCATTTTATCCAAAAGTAAACAATTAAGGACAAAATATTATATTAACTGAACAATACGAGCATATGGCTTATAATTTTACATCATAAAGTGATTTTACATGAGTGAGAGAGTAGCATCGAAATATTGAAATAACAGCAACAATAAAAAAAAATTAAAAAAAAGTAGAAAAAACAAACAAAAACTCTAAACGCGTCGGGTTGCACACATGAAGATCATCAGGATCGTTCCTACCAGGTCTCCAAAAGAGGTAATGGAGCAATGGTCTTGGAATATAATGGATTTGAACGGTTATATCATGTGTGCAACCCAACGCGTGCCGTGTTGACAATAACAAGCACTCATGCACCCACCCACACAAATTATGTTATCATAACTACATTTCATTACTAAAAAAAGATACCTCCCAAACATTTAAGTTGAAAGTGTATAAGTTAATGATTACTGAACAAAAATATATATAAAAGTGAGTTAGACATCTCACAATCTGTCAAACAACATAACATGGTTTTAGTGAATGATACTTCCAAAAAGATTTTGTTATATTGTTTACATTTTGCTGATCCAAACTGCCAATCTAATGCATGATGAACAACACCAAACAATCAGTCACTTTTTCACAAAATGAACATCCGTCAAAATTCAAGACTTAATTCAGTTGTAACTTATGAGGGAAAGAGAATAAATTGAACCATTTAACCATAGTTATATATTCTACAAATCAAGAGTGTCAGCTTACCTTCCGAACATAGGCTACCAACTCATTGGAGTAATACTGCGATACGCTGACCAGATCAGGGCTATTGGCTTGGTTGATCCGGATCAGGGGCAAATCAAGAGCTGAGGCAAGCTAGATTAAATATAAGAGGTCATAATTACAATGTCATTAAAATCATGAAAACCCTAAAATGGTTGTATAACACATGCTCAAGCTAAAATTGCCATATGATCAATTTATTAACTTAAACCCTTGACCAAACACTATATAATCCTAAACTTATATATTCCAATGTAATTTCAACAAGAAAAATAGAAAGAATGAGAGAGTTTGGATGAGTGTCAAAGTGCCAAGTACAGGTATTGTTAAAAAAAGATAAGATTTCAGCTTGGATTTAAAGGTCCCTAAGGAAGTAATGGTTCTCAAATTAAATGGTAAATTATTCCAAAGAGAAGGTGCTGCAGCTGAAAAGGCCCTTTCACCACAGGCTACCCATGTCTTGGGGATCTTTAAGAAGATGCTGGTGTGATGATCTTAGACTACGAGCTGCTGTTTAAAGACATAAAATAACACAAATAACACAAAACTTACACCTTTTCCAAAAATTTGACACCGCTTATCTTATCGACAACTGGATTATTATTTCATTCTAATAGGATTAAATAGGGACAAACTTTTTTAAATTGACTACAGGAGTCAATCTAAAAGAAATCCTTGCATGAATTACCTTGAGGAACGTAGCTCTGAGTTTGATGACCAATGCTGGGTAGTTCTTGATCCCCTGCTGCATGAAAGGTGTGTAGCTGAAAGGTGTACAGAAACAGAATATAAAGGTTCATAATGTTTGTTTGTTTGTTTGATTGATTTTATTTCTGCGTTCAAAAAGATACAAATTCAAATTCAAAGTACACAAATTAGAATAATAACAAATACAATGAATAAAATGTTTTCAAAAGTAATTAAATAGAAAAAATCATTTACAATTATATCATACGATAAACATGTACGAAGCTTACAAATAAGATAAGAAATGTATAGTAAATATTTTAAAATAAATTAGAGAGGTAATTTAGAACGCAGGAGACTACCATCGTGAGCAGTTAGGCTAGAGATGGATGGCGGCCTCATAAAAAAAAAGAATTGGCGACATAACTCTCTTGGGAAAACTGAGTGATCAAGTGGGTGCAGTGCAAGTGCAGGTGCAGTAAGCAGTTGCATGATAAAGAATAAAATAAGGTTCATCCTATTAATAAGGTGTATGATTTATACAATTTATGTTTATAATGTTCATAAGGTACTTAATGTAAGGTTAACAATGTTCTTAATATACTTAATATACTTCATGTATACTTCATGAAATGCCTAAATTTCATAAAGGTTCATAAGATTTATAATGTTCAAAAGGTCCATGATGTTCAATTAGGTTCATAAGATTCACAAAACTAGGCCTAAAAAAAAAGATGTTATATTGCCCTTTGCGACTGACCCACAAATCTTGAAATCTACGGTCTGCTCCTTAAAAAAGAGGGTTTTTTAGAGAAAAAAATATTATAGCATTCAAAACTGAGAAATATCAGCCCAAAGAGGGAGAAAAAAAGTAAAGATTTCCGACCGACTGACCCATGTTTTGGCACCTAATGGTCGATACAACATCTTTTTTTTTTAGGTCTTACTGCATGTAGATGGATACACAAGGTTCTTTAGGTCTAATTGTAACCCTAACCCTAACCTTATAGTTTGATGAACGCTGGAATTTTTTCTTCACATTACCAGGACTAAAGGGACTTACTTATCAATGATCTCCCAGGCGTAGGAAACATCAGCAACAATCTGCATGGTGATGAGGACCTCCTCCTTGATGTTGATGGTCCTGATCATCTGGTGGAGGAACTTCCGGGTCTCCGCAAGGAACTGACGCACCTGCAGGTTTGCTTCCAGCTGGTGGAACTCTTGCACCTGTTGATGTTACCATGGAGAAAAGAAGAATTTGTAATGAATAATAACAAATGTCCTAAGCTTGTAGATGTCCAAGGGTGTTGTTGTCCCGTTTTACCTAGTTAGAATCATCATGACAACAAATTCAACACATTTTGTTCCAATATCCTTTTCAGAACTGTCATGAAAGTGTTGTGTTACATGTATATAGAGGTTCATTCACTTCACTGTCGATCCAGGAATTTATGGTTTGAATCTTAGTCTGGTACTAATGTCTTATAGCAAGTCATCAATTCACATTTGCCTGAATAAGTTATACATGTATGATCTTTTGTCACGCTGCTGTAGAGGCAGGGCAGGGATGAGATCAACAACAACACATGTAAACATATATGACTAATAATATGGGATTCTAAGATTACTAGCCCTAGAATACAGACTCAGATTAATCTGTGGTCTAAGATAACTACCACCTCAGATAAGTACACCCTGGACAGCTATGCCAATATTGTGAAGTCATGACATGGGGGTCATCATTTTGCATCAAACTGGATGATTACCTCTTCCAAAGCCTGAATGAGTTGAATGATCTTCCTTCCGGCTGCTGTAGAGTCATCGTAAGCGAGGGATGAGATCTGCTTCGACATGTCACCAAACCATGCTTGAAGATTCTCTGAACATATTCAAAAATGAAAAGGACATAACGTTATTGTTAAACAAACAGTGAACAGATTCCTGTATTTTAGGCATTGTTGCATCAAGTTTTGATATGAAATGTTATGAATTATAAAAAATACATTAGGGGAAGAGTAGAATTCAAAAAAGGAAAATGTATTCCATTTTTCTTGCAGTATATGTTAAATACAATGCACAAATTAAAGCACCTTAAAGGAAAACATGAATTCAACTCTTTAAACTGACAACACATAGTGGGTTGTGAAATGATTCCTTGTTTGTTGTTTTATTTAAATCTTATTCATACAGATTCAAATACATAAATAGATAAATCTTGTTCAAGATTATTACTACTGAGCCATTTGTCAGACCAAGAATTACTACATTCCTTCCTCTGAAACAGAAAAAGTACATGCAGCGTCATAAGTAAGTTCGATCCCATGCAAAATTACATGTAAAAAATGTAACAAGGATTTTCAGTCAATGATCACTTATGACAATTGTAGAATAAAACATAACACTTGTTCACAGATGTGGCCAATTTTCATTTTCTCACCGTTTTTAGCGACTCTTGTGAGTGGCTTGGTTCCAGAGAAGACCTCTGAGAGCTCGGCCATCCTCTCAACGCCTTCTGTCTTGTACGTGTCCCATTTATCATGCTTCTCAACCAACATCTTCCTGAACATCTGAATAGATAACACACAATGGTAATCATTAATTAATACAGGAATAAGAAAAAATAATAATTATAACAACAACAATAAGAACAATAATAATAATAATATTATTAATTGAACAATATTATTGAATATCTTTATTATTAAAAGAAGAAGAAGGAGGAGGAGGAGGAGGAGGTGGAGGAGGAGGTGGAGGAGGAGGAGGAGGAGGAGAAGAAGAAGAAGAAGAAGAAGAAGGAGAAGAAGAAGGAGAAGAAGAAGATGAAGAAAAGGCAGAAAAATAAGGAGAAGGAGAAGGAGAAGGAGAAGGAGAGGAATTATAATTTTTATCATCATCATCATTATAATAAAATTAGTAATAGTTATATCCATATTGCACATATATCTATCCAAAGGGATGCTATTAAAGGCACCTTTATTGTCTGTATCACAAAATGCCTGAGGTATGCTTCCAATTTTTTTTAGTAATGAACAATGTGTTTGGACCAAGGTTAGCTACGTAAAACAGAAGTAGACACCTTATCCCAAATTCACAAAGGAGGTTTGTTGACAAACCTTCTTTGTGAATTCGGGCCCTAGACTGTTAACATCATTCCCATGAAATAGTTCCATGCCTAATGTTACAATGAAACAACACACTGCCAGTCAACATGCACCTGTTAAACGTTGTTTAGAACAATTGTACTATAATTGCTTTAACCCATTGCCTACTGGGACCGTGTGGTTTATGTATTAAACCTATGGAGAATCAGAGAATTCAGTTGTCAAGGGTTTAACTTACCTCCTTGAGTTTGAATTCTAGTTGAGCAGTGTTGAGTAGACACTCAAACATCTTCTGAGGACTGTACTTGCCCTCCTGCACAAGCTGCTCTCTTATCTGACGTACTTTCTTGTTATGGTCCCAAGCTGTACGCATATCAAAGAAAAAGATGGAGGATCAATTTGTGATCAGGGTTTGATAGTTCTATAGTATCATTCTACATAAAAAGGTACTTTTACGCTTCTACTAATCACCTAATCACCTCCACAAGCTCATGTTCACTTGTAATTTAGAATGACCCTTTTTTCAGCCTTAATTTTCTTCTGGCACTTGTGTCTTTCTGTCGGAGGAAGAATGAGCTGCCAGATTGTAAGGCTACATTAAATTATGAATGCTGTAGTCTTGTTTGGCTTCTTTCAATACTTTTGTGCTTCTACTATGCACAGCATCAGAGCATTACCATCTTGTACTTAGTCCTTCTGCTGTATACAGCGCGAGTCATCTTATAGTACACGTATCACAGTTTATCAACTTCATAAAAAAGTGTTATTGCCTTGTTAAACTGCATCTTAATTATCTTCTGGCACTTGTGTCTGCACTTAAATTGTAACTTACGTTCCTATGTCCAATTAGACTTTAACTGGTTCGTATGTCTTATTACCACATACAACATTATTTCATCTTGTACCTACGCCCTTCTGCTGTATGCAGCATGAGCCATCTGATAGTTAATTGCATTCCTTGAAGGTTCATTAGCTGTATAATAGAAGTACTGTCTCATCAGACTTCAATTGTAACTTACGTTCTTATGTCTCATCAGACTTCACCTGGTACTAATGTCCTTTTAAAACGTGCATCATTATGTCATCTTGTACTTACGTCCTTCTGCTGTGTGCAGCATGAGCCACCTGATAGTAACGTTGCATTCTCTGAGACAGTTCATGAGTTTGGGGATGTTATCCAGGACATACTCCTCTGTCAGGTTTCCTTCAGTCAGGTAGTGTTTGGTCATCTGGATCAGCTGTTCTAGCCTCTTGTTATGACGAATAGCCTGCAAGGAAGAAGAGGAGTTAAGTATTTCAACTTATCTCGTAACTATTTCCTCGAGCCGTACTTGAAGTATATCATGGATAGAAAGTTGTTATACCATGAAACCACAAACTTTTGCGCACATAGAACTGTTGTACATTTTGAGTGGTCAAGACTCTCCACAAAAATGGCTGTTATTAACATTTTGCCAAAGTCTCATCTCAATTTTAAAAGTTCCTCATTTCCTTCTTGTTTATCAAGATATTTCCCTTTTCCCATACAGCAATTTGTAAACAAATTTAACAAAAAAACAAAAAAAATGAATATTTCTCACCAGTTCTTTTGAAATTGTTGAGGTCTTTGTGTTTCTGAGTGCAGTTTTGGCTGCTTTATAAGGCAAATAATTCCAATTTAAATTTGAATTTCATTTCAGCTTGGAACATTTATTCCCAGTTCTTTGATAATACTGAAGTCCAGTGTGTTGTATAGTGGTGTCTTAGCTGCTTTATATGGCACATAAATTCAATTTCAATTTCAATTTTCAATTTCAATTCAAAATTGGAATATTTCTCACCAGTTCTTTGACATTGTTGAGGTCCAGCGTATTGTTGAGTGCTGTCTTGGCTGCCTTATAAGGCTCCCACGCATCTGCTAGATTGACAACTATGCCCATGTATACAGTGATCACCTACAATGAAAATAATAAAAGTCAAGGATTATTCTCATGAAGTGATTGTTATTAATCCTAAAATATTTAAGTGCCAACATACTTGTGATACATCATAATCTTTACAATATTCACTTTACTTTCTGTAAGCAGTGAATAAATGTGCAAATTAAAGTGAAATTTTAGATACTAAATAACTAATGACCATGTAAAATTCTCATTTCGATTAATCAGAACAAAAAACAATATTTCTGCCCCAAAATGACAATAAAGCTGAAAACCCAGAATGGTTTTGAATGTTAATGGTCAGGTTTCAGAAGTTTAACCTGTCTTGACCTGTTTATAAAGAACCAGAAGCACCTTTCTAAAATCCACTTGTCTATTAAGATCACATCACATCATCATCATATCATCACCATCATCATCACCAACACCATCGTCATCATCACCAACATCATCATCATCACCACCACCATCGTCATCACCACCACCATCGTCATCATCACCAACATCATCATCATCATCATTATCACCAACACCACCACCACCACCACCACCACCACCACCACCACCACCACCACCACCACCACCACCACCACCACCACCACCACCACCACCACCACCACCACCACCACCACCACCACCACCACCACCACCACCACCACCACCACCACCACCACCACCACCACCACCACCACCACCATCGTCATCATCATCATATTACTATCATTATTGTGTAACCAACTGACCCAGTTGTCAGGGAAGTGTTTATCAACAATCTCTCTCATCTTGGCCTGTTGTGAGTTGAGTGTATCAGGTGAGAAGAACATGATGACGTACAGCATGGCTGCCTGGGTGGACAGAGCAGTGCTACGATGCTCTGGCAAGGGGTACGCTGAGATCTGGAGGAACACAAAGCATAAAAAGGTCGAGAGTTCATCTTTACTTGGTGTTCAATACCATCTGGCTTTTAGCACACGATACAATGTTTTGTCTGCTGTTTTCAAGATTTTTTGCTTTCACATGTATTTCATTGTGTCCATGGCTCTGCTCCATAGTACAATATTAATTTGATAAATCATAAAATCATTTCATCATGGTCTCAAATTAATTGTTCTCTTTTTTAGTATTTCCTATGTTTTATCCTACTCATCTTGTAATTTTGAGTGTAAATCTTTTAATATGTGATTTCTTATTTTGCACTAGTGTAACACCTATGCAGAACTGAAACTGAAATTTTGAATCTTGGTGTGTACGTTTTGAATACAGTAAAATGTCTCAACCCTAGTGTTATCAGGTAGCTGACAAATTTATTCCTTGAAATGCACTGGGCTTTGGAGGCCAAACGATAGAATTTTACCCATTTATGTTCTATTGCTTCTATTCTTCAACTTTTGAAATATCTAACATAGCTTTCATGAATTATTTGATGTCATCGATAGTCCCTGTGATTGATCTCTTTTAAACTTTTTCTGTGTCATATTTCTGATATACTGAAGCATGCTACTATTGGCTTGGTCACCCAATAACAAACAAATATTAAAAGAAGCAATGGATCGCATACCTGGTTGTAGATGTCATCAGATCGTAATCTTCCCATTACCATAGCTATGAATGTTCTGCTGATAGGAATACGCCTGTAAGGATAAAATAAGAACAAAACAAGTGAATGAGGAAATTATATTGTGCATAACGGCACTCAAATTTCAAGTCTGTGGAATGACAGAGAATTTTGTTATGATTTATGATTAGTGTGCAAAAATCAGCACAATTAACACATAGCAGCATTTTAAGAAGAAGTTCTAAAGCCCACACCTGGACCAAATTTTATAAGATAAAACAATAAGAATAAAAGATGAATGGCCCAAAATAGGGTTGATAACCAAAATCAGCAAATGGTGGGATTTCCCTATCTAATCTATCTGCTATCTAAGCAGTGTAATAAGTGTAATGTGTAATAAAGGGACCTGTAGAAGAATATTTTCTGTTTTAAATGCATCTTTACCTTGTTTGTCTTGAGCAGTCTTATATGCAGATTTGAGTCTACTTACTTGGAGTATTCCTCTGGGTAGTTAGGGGGTCGCTTGGCGGCGGGGGAGGGGTGGTAGGGGGGGTTGTCTTGAGCAGTCTTATATGCAGATTTGAGTCTACTTACTTGAAGTATTCCTCTGGGTAGTTAGGGGGTCGCTTGGCGGCAGGGGAGGGATGGTAGGGGGGGGTTGTCTTGAGCAGTCTTATATGCAGATTTGAGTCTACTTACTTGAAGTATTCCTCTGGGTAGGTGGGGAATGTCTTAGCAATGGGGGAGGGGTGGTAGCAATGTAATTTAGGGTTAAAGGGACCTGTAAAATGAAGACTTTCTGCTTTTAAATGCCTCTTTCCCTTGTTTGTCTTGAGCAGTCTTACATACAGATAAGATTTGATTCTACTTACTTGAAGTATTCCTCTGGGTAGTTTGGGGGTCGCTTGGCAGCGGGGGAGGGGTGGTAGCCAGTACTCCTCAGTAGCTTGCATACATCGTCCATGTTAGAATCTACTGATGCCCGGGATGCACTGTAATACATCACAAGAAAGTAATACTTTAACACGCATCAATGATGTTAATACAGACGGGGGAAGGGGAGGGAGATAAAGAGACAGAGAGAGAGACAGAGAGAGAGAGAGAGAGAGAGAGACAGAGAGAGAGAGAGACAGAGAGAGAGAGAGAGATACATAAAAAGATAGAGACAAATACAAAGAGAACGACTGATAAAGGGATGGAGAGAAATACATAAAGGACGACACAGATAGACTTAACATATATAGAGATAGATTAGGAGATAGAGAGAGGTAGAAAGAATAGTAGAGAAACGACAATAACAGGATATCATGGAGTTGCCAATTTGTCATGTGATCTGCAAACCTTTAACAAAAATCATAACATTTTTATCAATATACAGATTTTCTATACATTTTTGTTTTACTACTACACATTTAACTATCAAAGTTCTGTGATTTGTTCTGCTTTACTTTACATCAACATTTTATCGTAGTGGACATTTCGTTTACTGCCACACTTGGTGCTTCCGTCGCCAAAGACTTTATGGTTGAACTATGTCAGACACTATGACAATTTTCTTAATAACTTACCTATATCTGTGATAAGAGACAAGCATCCTCTCTCTGACCCTTCCTTCAATCCTCCCTCTCTCTCTCTCACATGGTGCACCCGCAAGCCTACTGTATATCACAATGTTTTTAAAGCTTACCTATATCTGTGATAAGAGACAAGCATCCTCTCTCTGACCCTTCCTTTAATCCTCCCTCTCTCTCTCTCACATGGTGCACCCGCAAGCCTACTGTATATCACAATGTTGTTTAAAACTTACCTATATCTGTGATAAGAGACAAGCATTCTCTCTCTCTGACCCTTCCTTCAATCCTCCCTCTCTCTCTCTCACATGGTGCACCCGCAAGCCTACTGTATATCACAATTTTTTAAAGCTTACCTATATCTGTGATAAGAGACAAGCATCCTCTCTCTGACCCTTCCTTTAATCCTCCCTCTCTCTCTCTCACATGGTGCACCCGCAAGCCTACTGTATATCACAATGTTGTTTAAAACTTACCTATATCTGTGATAAGAGACAAGCATTCTCTCTCTGACCCTTCCTTCAATCCTCATATCAACGATCAACAGCATACAACCATACAGGTACAGAGCTTCACACTGCAAAGGAATACGAATTCCAGAAATGGGTGAAACATTCATTGCTAACTGTGTAATGACAATACTGAAGGCACCCAGTGGTGCTCGAGATGCCAGCAAAATAATCTCAATTTGATACTTTGACAAAAAAAGAGAGAAAAGATAAGGGAACCCCCCCCCCCCAAAAAAAAAAAAAAAAAAAAAAAGAACAACGACAACATACATTATAATTGAAATGGAAAAAAAAAGTTGAAACAATATACTCTTTCTGGTTCATAGCATTGTTAAACAGAAAGTGATACAAAACACGACTCAAAGTTTACATTACCTCTAGATTAAGTGAGCCAGCTTGGCCAGCTTTACTTTGAGATATTCAATGAGGTTTTTGAGCAAGATATACATGTATGTAGTTGCATCAGAAGTGTGGTATTAAAGTCTTACCATTAATTGTTTACCATCCTCATTAAGCAGTACAGTCTCTAGCGTCTGTTGAATGAAGACACCCTCATCAAGTTCTTCCAAAAATCTATTCAGACAAAAGGAGAGACACATTGATATTTCAATATTTTTTCTTAATATGTAAAACAAAAATTAAAAAAGAGCCATGTGGACCTTGAAAGCTTTGTCACTGGATCAAATGTATTAGACATGTAGACCTGGGGCCAGTTTCTTGAAACCTTCTGTCTAAGTGGACATCCCATTAAAATGAGTGCTAATTCTACATCACACGTTTCTATGGGATGTCTACAAACTGGACGTATTAAGAAACTGGCCCTAATGCTATGGTCACATTACTCAAAAGTAGACTGCTCGGCGGCCGAGCGGCGAGTTTTTAACCAATTCTGCCCGGCGGCTGCCCGGCCACCGAGCGGCGGCCGCCCAGGCACCGCTCGTTTTTAGGGCATCGCTCGGTCGCCGCTGAAGTTTTAGCGCGGAGTTAAAATTTGGGAGTCGCCTGCTCACTTTTCACTCGCCGCCCAAAATACGCTCGGTGCCTGGGCGGTCGCCGCCCGGGCACCCACCTAATCGCTGGGCGATGCCTAATTCCAGCAGCGACCGAGCAGGCTACTGATCGGTCAGTCACTGCTCAGATTTGTGACCATAGCATAAGTAGGAAACATACCAACAGGACAGGTATTGGACAAACTTACAAGTGGAAATACTGAAAAGTAGACAATGTGATGATGACCTCCTAGAGTTTTAATAGACACATTGTAAGATGAAGAATTGGGTATCAGACCAATAGGCTTTGAATTAATTCGCAATTTAACATCTGAAGAAGTATGTGGTTGATCAAGTTTGGAGCATTATATAATTTGTCCATATTGCAACTTCAATATTTCATATACCCCGTAGAGTCAGGTAGAGAAAGTTAGATAAATAAAAACAAACAAAGAAAAAAAACTTTGAACAAATCAAGCCCTACCTGTTTAGATCCATGACATATTTGTGGATGCTCTCAAAGGCAAGGTAGAAACGCCGCAGGATTTCCATATGGTTCTCACGGAACATTTCATCAAGGTCTTGCAGTTCCTGAATGTAAGAGCCACAGAGATTATATAAAGAGATGAGCATTATTTGACGGTGGAATAAAGACGTTGAGTGTTTTTTTCCTTCTAAACAAGTAAAACAAAAATACAAACTTACATTTGAGATGGTAATGGAAGCACACTGTATAGATTCTCCACTGCCCCCCCCCCTCACACCTTAATCATGTGAACATCAGCATTTACATGGGACACACACCATCCACAAGTTATACATTCAGAAACACAACAACCCATACCGCACACACAAAATTTGATAAAAATAATTACAATTTCTTATACTGCCAATGTTGTTACATGTCAATAAATATTATCTGTCTTCAAATACCATTGGTTTGGTTTGATGGTTTGTTTTACCTGACTGCTTGTAAGTAAGCAACCAGCAGACCGACAGCTTTAAGTCCTCTCTGAGGGACTTGGTAATGAGGATTAATGCCTTACCAAAGGGTACTAGCGCATTGATTTGGTTTTGTACCCTGGACCTCCCGATTACGAGACCCCTGCTCTACCACTGAGCCATCACGTCTCCTTATCAACTATTAGCAACTAAGCACAGAGGTAAAAAAAAACCTCAGGCTCCCCTTGCTACGCCTTTTGCTTTTCTTTTCTTTTCTTTAAACAAAAAAATATTACAATACAATCCAATCCAATCCTTTCTCTCACTATACTTTTCAAAACAAAATTTGTCAGAATGTTCACATTTTATATCAGAGCTCCACACTAACTCAAAGGAGGTCCTCTTGAAAAAAAAATATTGAAGGTCTGTTTGCATGGGTGCTCTATTTGAACTTCAAATTGTGGGTGTCCAGAGTTAAACATTGAAATGATCCTTGATGATGTTTAGCCCTGGTTATAAAGCAGGTGGCTAAACAAAACATATAGCTTCCCTCACACAAGTCTAAATAATACTCACCGGCCTTGAATCAATCCTGTGATCATAGTAGTCAAAAGACTTGAAGTATGAAAAGTCAAAGAGAATATCTCCATATTTCATCTGATCATGCTTGTTGTCCAGGCGAAACACTGGTGGTACAAAGACGGAGAGACGCAACAACTCTGCAATGATGGCGTTCCCTCTCGAGACCAGCTTCAGCGCTGTCTGGCCACACTGGTTGTTGTCGGCTAAAAAGTCTCCCATTTTCTGCAATATTGTAAATAAAGAAAGTGACAGTATTGTTAATAAGTAACAAAGAGTGTATTGCAAACATAAGATCAGATTAAACTAGATGGAACTTCGACTACGCGCAGTCGAAAATGATGCCTCCGTCATAGAGCAATTTTGATAACCAAAACAGAAGAAAGTTTTTTCAAGTTCAAGTTCAATTGTAATCCATTAACAGGTTCTCAGAATATTGTGATTACAAGCAATTTCTCATATACATATAATGAGTTTAATGACCCTTTGATCTTTGACCTCATGACCCTAAAATCTACTCAGTTCATTGGCTCTGCAAGATGTCCTGAGTTAAATAGTAATCCATCAATCTGTTCTAATGATAATGCGATCACAAGCTATTTTTGCATACATGAGCCGCATGACCTTTGGCCTTGACCTCATGACCCCAAAATCTAATCAATTTATCGGCTCTGCAAGTAACATACATGACCTAAGTTTGGCAGGAATCCATCAATCGGTTCTTGAGATAACGCGATCACGAGCTGTTTATGCATACATAAAGAGCCCTGTGACCTTTGACCTTTGATCTCGTGACCCCCAAATCTAATCAGTTCATTGGCTCTGCAAGATACCTACATGACCAAAGTTTGGCAGGAATCCATCAATCAGTTCTTCAGATAACGCGATCACGAGAACGAGACGTACGGACGTACGTACGGTACGACGTACGGACGGACAGCCAACCCGAAAACATAATGCCTCCGGATTCTTCGTAACGGAGGCATAACAATGTAATAAAATACACAAATCTATAGCTATTATTGAAATTCATCCCAAACACTGACTACTGCATTTGGATATTTATATAGACAATTTCTTTGCTCAAAATAGTTTCATTATTATCTTTTATAAAATGGCTCTAGTATTTTAAGCATCGTGATTGGTCAATACGCGTCACATGACATGCACACATTTTTGATGCAAGCACGATTTTGCAGAAAAAAGCGCAAAAAGAGTTATATCCGACGTTACCATGGATACCAGTACGCGCGCGTACGTGTAGTAGTTTTACGCTCCCTCGATCGAGTGCATTGTATAGGCTACGCGTAGCTAATATTGTACGCTCCACCATGATCCCCAGCGCAGCGTACCCGTAGCTTAGCTCTAGCTAGCTAGCTAGAACGGGGTATTTATTAGAAAGCAAATTTTTATTTTACTTTTGCCTTGGATTTAGGCCTGTTTTGACTTTTGGATTTTATAATGAAGCCAGGAATTTCAGCTGTCTGATGTAGACTCGTCTCTAGACCCACTATGGATTTTATTTTTAATCAAGGCAATGAATCCTGTGGACTTTTTGGTAAGCCTGCAAGGTCTTAGTCTAGAACCAACATAACTCTAGATTTAGATCGAACTCTCGTAGACTCTAACTTAAGATCTAAACTTTTGTTTGTTGCTATTTGTGTCGCTATTTTATAAAACAAATAACGCTCTTGACCCTGTTGTGCGAAATGTAAATGCAGTGTACGCTCGGTTTCTTCAGATGGTGCGCACTGTGAACTCGCCGCATGCGGCTCGTTCACAGAGCGGCACCAATCTAAAGAAACCTCGCGTGCACTGCGTTCACCGCTATTGCACTCTTGGACGTGCGTTATTTGTATACTGCTGACTCATGCAAAAGAAGAAGAAAATGCTGTTTCTTTACAGCTTTGATTTTGAAAATGATTATGAATTTACATTAGCAAAATTGAAAAAATCTGCCATCTCAATAAATGGAAATGTGATGGCGTATGCAAGAAAGTTTTCATAACCAGTAGATGGAGGTTTGAAAACCAAATGCCCTTTGATAAGGATCGCTACCTAATTATAAAGTACCTCAAATATGACTAAAAACAGTAGGTCCAATGGTTAACCCTTTCTCGTATATATTCATGTACATGTATGCATTCATTTTCTTTCTTAGCAGTCAGGTCTAAAAAACAATGAATTTTTTTAAGGAGCATTTAAACAAAAATAGAAATGAAAGGTAATGGACTTTCAGATTTTCGGTAACTTCTTATAAAAAATTCATTGAGACATTGAGGGCATAATTTTAGAATTTGGACTTGTATTATATCCTCCAGATTAGCCTTAAGGGCTCCCTCGAAAAAAAAATTATGATATTATTCGAGGGAGCCTGAATTTGCTCCCATAGGGTCCCATGGAGAGGTAGGTAAACAACATCTAAAATGTGTCCAAAATCACACTTTCCCGCACCCGACCAATATTGGACAGTGGCTTTGATAAATTGTATGGGACTTGTGATCGTAATTACACCCAGAATATCATAATCAGAGGTAAAAATAATGAAATAAAAGCAATTTTCTTACCAGACCGTTACAGCTTAGCTCCTTAGATCTCTACACAATGGTGATGACCTCTGACTGGCACTTCTTAAATGTGCTGCTTCCGTATAATGCGCTGAATAACACTCATACAGCGCATTATACGGAAGCAGCACAATCACGGAAGTGCCAGTCAGAGGTCATCACCATTGTGTAGAGATCCTGAATTCACACGCTACACGTGAAAAGGGAGCTAAGCTGTATCGGTCTGGTAAGAAAATTGCTTTTATTTAGTTATTTTTACCTCTGATTATGATATTCTGGGTGTAATTACAATCACAAGTCCCATACAATTTATCAAAGCCACTGTCCAATATCGGTCGGGTGCGGGAAAGTGTGATTTTGGACACATTTGAGATGTTGTTTACCTACCTCTCCATGGGACCCTATGGGAGCAAATTAAGGTTCCCTCGGATAATTTCATAAAAAACATTTTGAGGGAGCCCTTAAGGCTACTCCAGATTGGACCAATGATTATTCAACAATCTCTTAAACACATTCAAACCAGTAGCAATTATCGACTATACGTGTAGATCATTCCTTTTAGTACGACTCTGACAGTCTAATTAAAGAGGTGCACTCCGTTGTACATTGTGTAACATTCTCAATGTGTATCACTGCTCCCATTCACAGGCATGTTATCAAAATTTGAACAAAGCCATAAAATTGTGTCAGATAATCCCAAACCAAACTGAAATAGCAAACATAAGAGTTGATAAATTTGAAATCTCCCTCCTTCCTCCTAGTCCTACTCCATCTTCTTCTTTATCATTACTTCTTCTTCTACTTTTTCCCTTCTAGGGTCTACTCCTCTTTTTCTTCCTCCTTCCTCTTTCTTCTTCACTTCTTTTTCTTGGGGAATCTTGACTTCTAAGTTCTAGCACTCCAGCAAAGCATAGAGAGTCAATGCTAATGCGTATTCTAGATTCTAGATCATACCCCTCCACCTTCTTTTTTCTCTTTCTCCTTTTCTCTTTTCTTGTTCACTCTCAGCTTTGTTTAGATTAGGAACTAAGAAATAACACAATAGTGCAATCACAAAAATAGTTTACAAAATAATACAAATCAAAAGAAAACTTTAAAAAATAAAGTCTACTGTTAGAATCTAGAATCTAAAGTCAGACAAAGTTAGAAAAGTTGAAATCATTGTCATGAATGCTTGACACTGAACAGAATGCCATTCAAAGGCAGAAGTAAAAGGCAATTGATCATGATCAGGATCATCTCGGATTAAAAAAATAATGTAATATAGTCACGTCTTTATGATGTCAATTCAATTCATCAATAACAATTGAATAAGAAAAATAAACAAAAAGTCACAAAAACCTACACGGGAATACACGTATGGGACCGGCTCAGTAACTTCCAGGTTACGCCCCCGCACTCCTTCTTGAATATTGCCTTATCGACAAGCTCACCATAGAAACTGTTGTATAAAATACAATAAAGAAGTACTTACATATTATATAAGTAGCTTTCTGTGAAACAGATCAAACTGAAAATAGCGAAAATCAAGCAGTGAATCTGTGACTATCTCCGGAATCTCCAGGGAGCGGCCATATTGAATCATGTGAGTATGAACGATATCAACGATCTCTGTAGTCTGCGAGCAATCGTAGATGACGTCGCTCTACATGCAACAGGTGCAAGGCAAAGAAAATTATCTCTTTTCAGCGTCGCTAAAGGTTTTCAAACCTCGAATTCATAGATAATGTTATTAATTGTTTTCAGATGAAGTCCTGTTCTAAATCGTACTAAATATCCGTGATTTCAAAGCAGTAAAGACAAAGAACCGCTCCTGCATTTTCGTAATGATTTCCTGTGATCCGTTGTACATAGAGCATCACAAAAAAATGATAGTCACTCCAAGGCCGGAAGGAACTAATTTTCACCCGGTTTTCACCGGGGGCACCAACTGGTTCTACGTTTCAAAAGAAAGCTTAATGCAACCTTGACCGACAGTCGACTCATATAAGCCCTTTACTCTCTCCGAAAGAGAAAGGGAAAGAAGGTTTTGACTTTGAGATTCTCTCAAGGAGAAGTATTAATCCAACTCCGAGAAGGAAGAAAAGGAAATCATGGACTTGAGGAAGGAGACATAGGGAAGGAGATAGGGAGAGAGAGCAGGCGCGGATCTACGGGGGGGGTTTAGGGGGTTTAAACCCCCCCCTTGGGCGGCCCAAAAAAAAAAAAAAAAAAAAAAGAAGGAAAAAAAAAAGAAGAAAAAAAAGAAAAAAGAAAGAAAAAAGAACGCACGCTGGAGAGAAACCCTTTCAAGTGCAAATATTGTGAGAAGATATTCAACTCATCTGGTAACTTAACCAAACACATGATAACTCTGGATATAACTGTGTATTTAACTGTTACTTGATTTAAAAAGACGTTATCATGCACTGCTTTTTATGGTCTCCATTGTGTTAATAGATGCCAGGAAAACATCACTTACGGGGTTCAAATAAACACCCCCCAAAAAATCGGCTCGCCGCTTCGCGGCTCGTGGACGATGCTCCGCATCGTCATTATTTTGGTCAAACCCCCCCCTTAGCAAAAAGCTAGATCCGCCCCTGGAGAGAGAGAGAGAGAGAGAGAGAGAGAAAGGGGGTCGCCCCCAAAAAGAAGTCACCTGTCTATTCAACTGACCACAAAGAGCGCCATCATAATTACAATTGACCAAAAGTGTTGAAGTCCTTAGTTACAAATGGAAAACAAAGACATTTGTCATTAAAGTATTTACACGGAATCTACAAGTTTGTTTAACAATCCCGTGAAATGTGGTTCCCGAGAATCCGTTTCCGCCAAACTTAATTTCGGCCTCAAAATGATTTAAACACATTTTACTATAAGAATGATGGTGCCAAAACGACGTCATAAATCTTTTTAGTTTTGTGCCTTCTTATTTTTCTCTGCTGCTTAGGAAAACAACGGTTCCAGAATGTTTAAATATGGGCAAATACAAGACTTACTTTTCCCGCCATATTGCGAAGGGCTAGCGGTTATTGGTCCAAGACATTGCGGTTCAGATAGAACTTGATTGGTAGAGATCACAAAAATGCACAAAAATGGGCGTGTCAAAGATAAGACAAGATATGAGATAGCCCTAATATAGGGCTAAGATAATTTTCAGAATACCTGTACCAACTTACTACAAAATTAGCGCTCTATTATGTCCGAAAGATACAAGAAAAGATAAGACAAAACTTACAACAATTTTCAGAATACCACCCCTGGGCTTCGGTTCCATGCCTTGGTGGGCGTGGCAATTGTAGGCGTGGCATTTTGGCTGTTCAGTTCAATCGTAAAAAAATGGAAATTTGAAAGAGGCATATACAGTATGTATGAATTGCTATTTTGTGTCTTGTCGGGAAAGAATAATTAGCATGCCTCTATTGGCTAGACTCTTCTGCTGTATTTCTGACGGGAATCAACGTAATAACCCTTTAAAGTTCAAAACAAGATTTAGGGTTCTTGTGTAGCGGTGTGCCAGGGCGTAAACCATAGAAGATGTAGGCCTCGAACCTACGGGTCAATGTCGCTATTCATAAGGACCGCTATTCATAAGGTTCGCTATTCATAAGGTCCGCTATTCATAAGGACCGCTATTCATAAGGACCGCTATTCATAAGGTTCGCTATCCATAAGGTCCGCTATTCATAAGGACAGCTATTCATAAGGTTTGCTATTCATTAGGTCCGCTATTCGTAAGGACCGCTATTCATAAGGTTCGCTATTCATAAGGTCCGCTATTCATAAGGTTCGCTATTCATAAGGTCCGCTATTCATAAGGACCGCTATTCATAAGGAACGCTATTCATAAGGTCCGCTTTACATAATTGGAGAAAAGGGTCATTATTCATAAGGACCGCTATTCATAATCAAAGAAGAGGGTCGGTATTCATAACACAGAAAGAGGGTCGCTAATCATAATACGACAAGAGGGTCGCTAGTCATAATACGAAACGAGGGTCGATATTCATAATAAAGGGTCATAATACGAAATGAGGTTCGCTCATCATAATACCACGGGAGGGTCGGTATTCATAACAGATGAAGAGGGTCACTATTCAAAATAGGAGAAGAGGGTCGCTATTAATAATAGGAGAAGAGGGTCGCTATTCATAATAGGAGTAGGGGGTCGCTATTCATAATACGAAATGAGAGTCGCTATTAATGATAGGAGTAGGGGTCGCTATTTATAATACGAAATGAGGGTCGCTTTTCATAATATGAGAAGAGGGTCGCTATCCATAATAGGAGAAGAGGGTCGCTATTCATAATACGAAATAAGGGTCGCTATTCATAATAGGAGAAGAGGGTTGCTATTCATAATAGGAGAAGAGGGTCACTATTCATAATAGGAGTAGAGGGTCGCTATTCATAATGGAGAAGTGGGTCGCTATTCATAATAGAAGAAGAGGGTCGCTATTCATAATAGGAGAAGAGGGTCGATATTCATAATACGAAATGAGGGTCGCTATTCATAATACGAAATGAGGGTCGCTATTCGTAATAACAAATGATGTTCGCTATTCATAAAAGGAGTAGGGGGTCGCTATTCATAATACGAAATGAGGTTCGCTATTCATAATAGGAGTAGGGGGTCGCTATTCATAATACGAAATGAGGATCGCTATTCATAATGCGACGAGAGGGTCGCTATTCATAATACCGAAAAAGTAAAAATGACATTAGCAATAAACTAAATGTTAATAAGAAAGCGACATACTGGATAGAGGACACCCCATGGCTACAGCGTAGGCCGTGGCTGGGGCGTAGGCCGGGGTGGGGGGGGGGGGGGGGGGGTAGGCCACATGGTCCCAAACATTTGAAGAAAATATTCATTGAAAACTCACATTTCTGAAGAAAAAAAGGCGTGCCCCAATAATGAGTTAAGTGTCGCATCATTCCGGTCACCAGCCCCCCCCCCCCCCCAGTAAGCCCGACCATGCTGCGCCATTCGGCCCACCCTACCGGCAGTATTTCCTTGGTACATGTACATATTGGCGACAATTCTCGTCCAAGTAGTTCATATATGGCGCTAGCCTCTGTGTGTTTAAGGGTGGGGGCGATGGGGTTGTATCAGTGTTGCCTTCA
Organism: Strongylocentrotus droebachiensis; assembly: GCA_035222895.1. Classification (NCBI taxonomy): domain Eukaryota; kingdom Metazoa; phylum Echinodermata; class Echinoidea; order Camarodonta; family Strongylocentrotidae; genus Strongylocentrotus; species Strongylocentrotus droebachiensis. Next base: position 34,643 of record JAVYIG010000261.1, on the reverse strand, counting down.
AGGGGGTGATATATCATGTCCCTTACCTTCAGCAAAGGAAGGAAGCGACAAAAAGGGGGTTGTGGGCAGGGGCGTCGCTAGACCTTTTTCAGTGGGGGTGGGGGAGGCCACCGAATACCGACAAAAATAGCCACCAATTACCAACAAATATATTAATGCCAATGTCCCAATGTCTACATATTTAACCCTATAAATCCGGGACCAGGAGCTAAATTATTTCCAGTTCCCCCTCTCTCCCCGCGCAAAGCGCGTAAGCTTTGACGTTTTATTAATTTATTAGACAAAGAAGACGATACGTTGGACCGACTCTTAACCATTGTCTGAATTTTCAAGAATGTTTCTTTATCCGATAAAAAGTTGCACACTTCGTAGGTAAAAAAGTTGTCGGCTGACCGACATAATACACCGACTTCAAACTTCTGCATAAATATGGTATACGAGGATCGAGCAAGAATACCGACACAGCAACAAAATTATCCATGCGCATCTTTCTTGCTCCCTCGACCAAACATACCCCCTCTCTCTTATTCACCCCTCTTCTCTCGGGCTCTTACCCCCCCCCCCTCTCTCTCTCTCTCTATCTTTCATCCCCTGTTTCTTTTGTTGTTTTTTCTGTTTTTTTTCTTCTTTTGCTTCTTTTCTTCCTTTTCTTTCTTTTTCTTTCTTTCCTCTCTTCCTCTTGTTCTCTTTCTTTCTCCTCTTCTCTTTCCTTTCTTTCCTTTCTTTTCCTTTTATTTTCTTTCCCATTTCCTCTCCTTTTTCTCCTCCCCCTTTTCTCATTTTTCCCTACAGCAGCGCAATTTTACCGACAATATCCTGACAGGCGGGGGAGTCGCACCCCACACCCCATTTGGGACGCCCCTGGTTGCAGGGAGTTAGATTATATACAATATTCAAGCTTTTCGTAGATATACAATATTGCACGATTTTTTGTCTTCCTCCTCATATGTATGGAAGTAATATTTGTTTAAAGTCAAATAAGATACGATTTGTGATCGTAAGGCATTATGCAAACGGTGGCGTCCTCTGTATAATGTCTTTTCAAAAGTAGGCCTATATTTTCTTTTTAGCTTTGATAATTATATAAATACATCCCCATAATCTATATCCCCCGCTCCAGTGGTGACAAAATAGGAAACATAACACACACATAATCATATCGTAATTTATCCCCCTTGTGCGAAATCTCCCCCCCCCCCTCAACTGATAGTCAAACTTTGGTGACAAGACGATATACTTTACAAGAAAACCACCTCGGCCAGGAAAAAAGAAAAGAAAAAAGAAAGATTTAGAACGTGACAGTAAGACAATATGTATATGCTTTATGATTACCAACCTCTCCTACGAGATGACCCCGACAATATGACACTATTTCAAACTCGTGGGAGACAGTGAGCATAGGATGACAATATAATGCTTTTTCACAATTATAAATTCCATAAAGATTAATATGGTTAACTAAAACAATTGAATTGACAGGTGGTATGTATATTCTGATGTGTTTGTTCTGTAATTATCTATCTTGTTTCATGGCAACTTACATCAGCCTTAATTTTCGTTCTATTTGTTCCCTTTATTGTATTTTCTTTTTTATTAGGGTTTGGTTATTTAAAGTAATTGATTATCTATATTTCGTGTGTGAACCTTTAAGCATGTATATATCGACTCGAATAACTATTACATGTATTTGCTGTGTTTGCTTTGAATTTATCATGTCTCGAATTAATTAATTAATGTTTATTTTGTATTGAACCTGCATTCATATTTATGTCTACATTCCGTATTTTTCCTGTGTTTGTTCTGTATTTATCATTATATCAGGCCCCATTGTTGCTACGAGGGTTAGACATCCCACCCCAAAATAAAAACGAAGACAAATTTCTCACGGCATTTTTTACTTTAATTGTGTTGCACTAAAAAGACCTTATCAGACCTCCTTTCCCATCACCATCACCCCAACAAAAAAAGACAATAAATGTTTGATTCATATTCGGATTTGCATTACCTCTTTGTACGATACATGACGCGAAAACCGTGAAGGTCCGAAAGTGTTCAAGCCCCCTATCCCCCAAAGTCTCAAACAAATCACAATTCTAAAGTGCCCCCCCCCCCCACCTCTCACCCCTCTCCGTACAGTAAGTAGGCTCGTGGTCCGGCCCAACCCCGCTATATAATTTGTAGGTCCATAATTCCTACTAAAAGCTATTTTCTACGAAAACATAATTGTCGTATAAACAATGAAAATTTCTGAAATAGCAAACCCAGTCCTTGAATAACTATGAAAATGGGCCTGCTTGGTCTACTTAATGTCGCATTGTCATAGCCTGGATAACATCAGTCGGGGGCAGGGTGGTGGAGCAACATTTCCCACAGGAAAGTCAAATTACGATACGATTATATATGTTCATGTTTTCTTCTTTTTTGCGTCACCATAAGGGCGGGAGATGTCTCTATATAATTATTAAAGATAAAAGGTGAAATATACCTACTTAAAAACAAGACAAATATTCAGTGCCATGTGTCGCCTTGGGGGTGTCCTCCGACCAACATTTCCCTTTGTTATGAGCATTTTGGATATTGCTTAGGCCTGTTTCATTTTATGAATAACGACCCTCATCCCGTATTATGAATAGCGACCCCCGTTTCGTATTATGAGTAGCGACCCTCGTTTAGTATTATGAATAGCGACCCTCGTTTTGTATTAGAATAGCGACCCTCGTTTCATATTATGAATAGCGACCCTCATTTCTTATTATGAATAGCGACCCTCATTCCGTATTATGAATAGCAACCCTCTAGTCCTATTATGAATAGCGACCCTTTTCTCGTGTTATGAATAGCGACCCTTATGAGTAATGAACCTCATTTCGTATTATGAATAGCGACCCTCTTCTTGTATTATGGATAGCGATACTGATTTCATATTATGAATAGCGACCGTTATGAATAACGAACCTCATTTCGTATTATGAATAGAGACCCTCATCTTACGTTATGAATAGCGGTCCTTATGATTAACGAACCTTATTTCTTTATGAATAGTGACCCTCTTTTACCATTATGAATAGCGGACCTGCAGGTATGGGAAGTTCCACGTTATGAATAGCGGTCCTTATGAATAGCGGTCCTTATGAATAACGGTCCTTATGAACAGCGAATGGACCCCAAACCCACAATCCTTCGATCCGAAGACCAATGCTCCGTTACGACTGAGCTGATTGCGTATTCATATACGTTATTATGACTGTTGCACACAAGGCGTCATTGTCCTGACGTAGGTCTGACGTAGGACTGCGTTAGCGAATAATGTGGTATATGAAGCGCCATCTAAGGCTAAAACCGTTTAAAAGATGACTGAAAAATAAAAAATGAACCAGTGCTCGGCATTATATCACTGGCGTATTGGTTAATTGCATTCACAAGATTAATTGATTAGCGCAAGTACATGCATAACGCGAACATAATGGCACATCGTGTGCAAAATGCATTAAGTCTGTTGCACACGAGGCGTTATCCGCCTGACGTAGGAATGCGTCAGTGAATGCTCCGGCCTTTGATGCGCCACGTGAGAGATATATCGTGCAACGAGTTATTACAACTAAACAAAAAAAATGTTGCATTACTGTGTTTAATAAAAAGCGCACAGGTTTGATTAACAGTTAATAACGCAATCGACTGAATGAAGTCTCGTTGGCAACGGACATTACGCACCCACTTCAATAAAAGTCAAACGGAAATCCACTTGACACCAGGGATAGGCCTGATTGAGATTGGACCAAACCCGGTGCTCTGATCTATCCGGTATTAAACTACCAGCTCATCTTGGGTATATAGAAACTTATCTTATCCAAACAGAGAGGACATTACCTTGTGTTATATCGAAACAACAAGGCTAATACTAGAAAGTATAAGCCTATCTGCTTTTACGTCAGTGCAATGAACACATGCACCATAGGAATAACTTCATAACTTCTTATAACGACGATTGTTGAAGGGCGATCGCATTTTAAAAACATATTGGAAGAGTGCATCAGATAAATTTGATTGAAAGTTATATAGTTGAATATCACTTTGATGATGAGACCACATAACTTTCTAAACTATTCAGCAGCAACCGGTCTCAACGCCGAAGCGATCACTATTCTTTGACAACTTTTGCTATTTTGTTGATGACCGTTGGAGACCTGTTTTATCATTCATAACGTGCTTGAATCCAGTAAATCTCTTCATCATGAATAGATTTATACACCAACACGTCGTCTGTTGAGTAAAACTAGTGCAGTGAGATATTTCACTTCATCAAATTGTCGTTAATAATAACTATTCCTATTGACCATGACGAAATTAATATTATCTCTGCACTTGATGCTGGCAGTCATACTTCAAATAGGGGTACCAATTCTCGGTAAGTTGTAACTATCATTTTAAAAGCATTATTTGTAGTGGTGTCGTGGTATAATAATAATAATAATGATATTTATACTACTACTACTACTACTACTACTACTACTACTACTACTACTACTACTACTTCTAGTTCTACTACTACTACTACTACTACTACTACTACTACTACTACTACTTCTACTACTACTACTACTACTACTACTACTTCTACTACTACTACTACTACTACTACTACTACTACTACTACTTCTACTACTACTACTACTACTACTACTACTACTACTACTACTACTACTTCTACTACTACTACTACTACTTCTACTACTACTACTACTACTACTACTACTACTACTACTTCCACTACTACTACTACTACTACTACTTCTACTACTACTACTACTACTACTACTACTTCTACTACTACTACTACTACTACTACTACTACTACTACTACTACTTCTACTACTACTACTACTAATACTACTACTACTACTACTACTACTTCTACTACTACTACCACTACTTCTACTACTACTACTACTACTACTACTACTACTACTACTTCTACTACTACTACTACTACTACTACTACTTCTACTACTACTACTACTACCACTACTACTACTACTACTACTTCTACTACTACTACTACTACTACTACTACTACTACTACTACTACTACTACTATTACTACTACCACTACTACTACTACTACTACTACTACTTCTACTACTTCTACTACTACTACTACTACTACTACTACTACTACTACCACTACTACTACTACTTTTACTACTTCTACTACTACCACTACTATTAACATCAATAGTAATAATAATAAAGATTTGTAAGGCGCCAAATCTGCTTGAAATCAAATGTCAAAGACGCATAGTGGTTATGTAGTGGTTAGGTCTTTGGAATACGTATCGCAGGGTACGGGGTTCAAATCCCTGCTGCGGTACTGGCGCCCTTTAGCAAGACAATAATCTACATCTCCCAGTCTCCATCCAGGTGAAGTAAATGAATATTGATTGGAGGAAACTCTTTGAATGCTCTAGCGCCTTCCCAGTATACATCTCTTTTAAATTGAAGGTTTTAATATTGTACAGCACATTAAACATTAATGTTTAGTGCTGTATACATGTTAATGTTATTATATATAATGAGGTAGCTAATTGTTATAATGGTCTGTATATTTCTATCGATAATGCCAATGTCATTTTTGGTGCAATCGAATGAAAATGAGGCCCCCCCCCAAAGGTTTAATACCGACAAACTTATGATGAAATCGACCGACCAAAACATTGAAAACAATAACCGTATTTATCGTTCTGATCAATTTTTGTAAAGACATTTTTTTTTTTTTGCCAAATGATATCATCATTACATTTTACATCCATAATCATCACAATAAAAGTTACCCTTATTCTATGGAATGATCCAATAGATTAGTATAGCTACACATTTTGTTAAAGATGTAGTACAACAGCCAATGAAGCATTTAGAACATTTAGTATAAATAGCATATTATTATACCTTTAATCGTGACAATATTCGGAGTTTTTGGAGGGGGGGGGGGTGTACAGGGCGTCTTTGTGATTTGGAAATTTGCTATAAACTTGTTCTAATGCTTTTTGTATGTACGTACTTGTAATAATAAGATCGGTTTAAATTGTGCGGCTGCTATTTAAATATACTTTACTGCGAAGTGGTGAAAACAATATTTGAGAATAAAAATACTGAAGATAATCCAAAATTCTGGATTCTATTTCAATGAAATTGATTTGATTTGTGCCTCATTCATTTACCTGAGTTCGGAGAAGCATGTATATAGATCACGATGTGACAGCTATATAGCATTATAGAGCGGTTATAACTTGTGATAGTCTATCTGTATAAACGGACCTTCATAGCTTTTATCCGGAATCTGTTTTTATGAAGGATGTTCCTCGTTTCCTTGACGTTGTTTCCGGGCAAAGTACAATATCAAACACACTCCCCTAAACTAAAGAGATATTGCAAGGCAAGAGCTGAGTTTGACACACCCTAAAAGAATAACATTCCAACTTACATGACCAAATAAATGTCATCGGTTGTTTTGGTCAAGGTTTACAAAAAATAAGAATAAATAATGTGCAACATTTAAAAAGCGTTTAATAGGGGGGGGGGTAACAAAAATGAAAGGAGTGATAGAGAGGGAAAGAGGGGAGGGGAAGGGAAGGAAAGGGGGGAGGATGGGATGGGATGGGAGGGAGGGAGAGAGAGAATGAGAGAGAGAAAAAGAGAGAGAGGGAGAGAGAGAGAGGAACAAAGGCTAGGTAATCTACTTTATGCTTCCCGTCAAAGATCGTGGAATACCCCGCTTTCTTCTGCCTTCTGACAATTCTGGATCCGCCTCTTTATTATTTGGCTTACAATTTGACCAAATCCTGGTTTGGACAAATATTGATAATAAATTGAATCGTTTGAACTTGACCAACCCTAAGAGGTTGACAAGGACTTTTTGTTTCGGATAGAATACTGAAAAGTTAGGTAATGATGATTTTTTTTTCAATTATTACGATAGTGGCGTATAACTATCAAAACAAATTATCTTCATGGAAAAGTTTAATTATATACATGTATATATCACCTTACTTTACTAGCGACGCAGTATATCATTCATACATGTACAAGTACTTTTAATTCCTGGGCAAGGGTTAGTATTACCGCTATCAAATGCTTGATAAGTATATCAGGATTATTCAAAATATAAAACACTCATTTCGTAAGTTCTTTTCATTTCCATGAAGCGTATATCATTGTAATCATTAAAAGAATTGTCTGGATCATTTTTTCCCAAGGGCACTTTTCTGATTTATATGATTTGAAAGTGAAAGAATAAGGAATTGAGTGTAATGCCAAGGAACAAAATGATGTCCTTAATCACCCATTAATATGGTTTGGTTTGGGGTTAGGGGAGGATAATGATGTAAACAAACTAAACTAACATTTTGGCAAACACTGTTCATTAAATCATGATAATTATCTGAAACAAACAAAGACAGGTATTTAATAGTCCTAGTTTCACTAAGAGTGGTCTGTATAGGTACAGTGAATACGATTATATATCTTGGAGTCTGTTATACTTTCTCTCTTCTTATTCTTTCTTTCCCAATCTTTCTTTCATAAATCTTTTAGTCTCGTTTTTTCCCTTTTCAATTTCTTCGTCTCCACATAATTGGTTTCATGATTATTTTACTTTTTATATATTTAGCATATATACTCTTCGTTGTTGTTTTTTTTAAATATTTGTTATTCTTTATATTAATATTTTCTAAAAGACACATTTCGGCATCGTATCTTGTTTCACTTTCTATTTCACTTTTTCAATCTTCTACTCAGTATCATTTAATATTTATTCCTCTTAATAGTTTTCATGAATCGTTTTTTTTCTTATTTCATGTATTATATCGTTCTAATTCCATTTCCCCATATTTTAAATATATATTACGTGTACATTGATGATAATCTCATATTGTGTCTTTGATTCTCTTTTTGTAATTGTGTTATTAACTACTTGTATTCTTGATAAATGTTCAACTATTCATTTGTATCCAGTTTTTATTCTTCTACTGTAATTTAGTTGTATTCATGATAATCCAAAATTTTGGTTTCTATTTGATTTTATTTGATTACATTTTGTTAGAGTTGATTATCTATTCATCTATTCATTCTCCCCTCATATTTGACATCCGCCCCTCTCTCTCTCTCTCTTTCTCTGTCTGTCTGTCCGTCTCTGTCTATCTCTGTATCTCTCTCTCTCTCTCTCTCTCTCTCTCTCTCTCTCTCTCTCTCTCTCTCTATCCCCCCCTCTCTCTCTCTCTGTCCATAACTCTAACTTCAGGCCATGAAAATATTTGCCCGCTTCCAACTGTCTTCCCAAATTCCAAAGTCGAATGGAGCGACCGAACGTTGGGGGCGTATGCCACATATTCCTGTCGAGAGGGGTATGAGATGAATGGACCCGCTGAAACCGTCGTCACATACTGCGACGAAGATGGAAGATGGAGGAGCAGTATAAGACCAGAATGTATCGGTAAGAAGCCTACACATACTTTTACCACAAACAAAAGTTATAGGGGAAAAGGGAGAAGGGATGGCAGCACCAAAGTCTATGTACCTCCGCCTTTCCCTCTTCGTTGTGGATGACACTTTATGTATCCTTAAAAATAAATAAAAAAATAAGCGTTTCATCGAGATCACCGAGATGCCATTCCTATTTTTGAAGTGCCACGCCCACTATATTACATGTATATACACTGTATCATAAAGCCCGAGCTGTTGAAACGGCACTGGTATTATTTTTCTTTTCTTTCTGCTCTGTTATTCCCCCCCCCCCCCCGTTAACATTCTACTACCTCTCATCTGTTTTCGTCTTCCATTATCAAAAAGATTATTTTGCCTTTTGATTCGATGTTGATTTTAATTTTTGTTTTTTGCATTTTTTCCAAATTCAATAACTGAATTAAAAAAAAAATCATGTTAACCTTATGTAAAATACAAATATGCAAACAAAAATGACTTCATGTCAAAATGTGATTTACATGTATACATATATATATAACGAACTTAATATTTCTATAATAATGAATTTAAAGTATTATCCTAACTATCTGTGGAAAAGTGCAGGAGACCGCCATCTTAAGCGACGTTTGACTAGGATTGCGGCCGCTTACTACCTTCTCCCCGACATATAATACATCCACAACCTGACCCTCCTTTCTCTCCCCCCCCCCCCCTCAGTTGTCCAGTGCCAACTGCCGGTAGTCCCCGCCTATGGGAACGTGACCTACCTGACTGGGCGTGGCGAGTACGGCTCGGTGGTGCTCTACCAATGCGACAGGTACTACAGGAGGTTCGGCACCGCCTCGGCGCAGTGCTTGAGCGACGGGACGTGGTCGAAGACACCACCGGTATGCCAGAGTGAGTCAGCATAATAAGGTTCTGTTGAGGGCAAGAGAGGCGCTAACTCTATGGCCCGAATTCACAAAGGAGGTTTGTCGACAAACCTAATTTTATGTGCGTCATATGACGCGTTTTGATGCGTTTCAGACCTAGGTTCAGACAAACCTTGGTCTGAATCGCGTCAAAATGTGTCATATGACGCACATAAACCTAGGTTTGTCTACAAACCTCCTTTGTGTATTCGGGCCTATTAATGTTGGAGTATGTGGTTGTAAGTTAAAGGGACATCCAATCTTTATATCAAACTACTCTATATAAGAAACCAAATAAATCAGAGAAGAAGATAGGTGAAAGTGTGAATCAAATCGGACCAAAATGAGACAGTTACGATTTCTTTAAAGTTGCAAGAGCAACAGGTATAGGTTCTTTACTTGGGAAAAAAACAGAAATTATTATTTTGTACACGACAAACGGGAGAGTTATCCATCACTATGTCACAATCCACTGACAAAATTGCCAATTTAGTTTCTCTTATTTTTTTGCTTTCATTCAAATGAACTTAATATGACAAGGTTGGGATTGCTCTTTAACGCTCTTCTTCCTCTCAGGATAATACTGTAAAGTTTGAAAGGGGTTACTATGATTTACCAAGCAAACCTGCATCACTTCCTCTCTCTCTCTCTCTCTCTCTCTCTTTCTTTCTCTCTCTCTCTCCCTCTCTCTCTCTGTCTCTCTGTCTCTCTCTCTCTCTCTCTCTCTGTCCCATTTAGTATTATGACAAGACAATTCAGAAATAAAACAAGACATTGTTACTTTCTATAGGAGTATAAATATGCAACTACAGAATCCTCTTGAAATATTGAGGGATCGTCATGTATGTCATGATATGGGGCGCCGCGGGGGAGGAGGAGGGGGGGGGGGGTAGGGAGGGTGTGGCGTAACTATTAAGATATTTCTGACGAAATATTGGGGATTTTTAGAGCACGGTCAGCAAATCGCACCAAAGTTGATTACCATTTTTATGTTTTTGCAATAATTTGGGAGTCGATAGATTTGACCATTGGTTTTGAGCTTTGTTGGCAACTTTCATAATGTTGCGTCCTTTCTTTTGTTATGTAGAACATTTTAATAAATAAAGCGACGCTCCTAGTCAAGATCTTCCAAATAGCATTAATAATACACCAACATACTTCCTCATTTTATGCTATGTCCAGTTCACTGCAACTCACCGGTACTACCGAACGGAACGGTTTCCCATCTGAACGACCACGTCTGTCTCGAGTTCAGCGACGACCTACTCGACTGGCGTACGGCTCAGGCGCGATGCCAGGATGACTCGGGCTCGCTCGTGATCATCCGCGATGACGAGGCGCAGGAGACGATCAGCATGACATTGGCGGACATCATCGATGTCGATGGTTCGGATCGCTTTTGGATAGGAGCGGAAGAACGACGGAGCAGCGTGGTGCAGGAGACCAGGAACTGGCAATGGGTGGATGGTAGGTTTTCTCATCAAGTCAGTTGAACTGAATTATCCATCAAATTTACCGGTATATTTCTTTCATGAACGTTACACAAACTGATTGATAAAGTTTAAGTACAATACTTTAATTAGTGGGAAGCGAGTGACGTCGTTAACAAAATACTGCTAAATCACATCTGAAAAGGGCTCAAGAGTAGGCGTTTAAAAAAACCAGCAGAACTATCATTCTTAACATGTTGGAAATACGAATAATGATTCTGTTTCTTAAAATGTAATGTTAAGAACGGTTATGTTTATCTTTAACTTTCATAAACGATGGCAAGCATCCTTTGCAAACAACTACTAGTCGTACCAGAATGTGGGCAATAGGGACTTTTAGAATTGCCCGGACTGATGATACGTGTTACGTCCATTCAAGGCAGTACATTAAAAGGACGTCGACCGTAGCAATCCCCATTGTCTTCGTGCGAATCTAAAAGTCCCTATTGACGGTAAAATGGATCCGAGACTGTCCGACAAAACAGCATCCCAGTAGACCGACAGCCCATCTATAGAAATACCTGTCTGGTGAATCCTCCTTAATTTTTGTACAGAAGGCCACGTCGGTCTTGTGGACTGTCGGTCTCGTGGGCCTTCTTGCAATTTTCAGAAGGGTTTGCTAGACCCTTTTAGACTTTCGGCATCCACAGGGGAGGGTGGATTGAGAAATTTCTTTTAAAATCGCGAAAAGTCAATGGTTAATGGGTAAGGCGTATTACGACGATTAAACCGTTTTTACTTTTCTTAAGTGGGGGACCGCTGTTCCCTATGATATTATGACTTCGCTATTGCTTGCAAGCTTAGATATGAGGAAACACTCGTCTGCTAACTGCCTGAATGGCAGTATCTCATATTTATATTGACATTTAGTCCGGCTCCTAACACGATTCTATACCTCTTTGTTATCAGGTTCTCTGGTCGACGATGTTTTCTGGGGTCCTGGCGAACCGACGTCAGCCACGGACTCGCCCTCCAGAGGGGAGTGCGTCGATCTCGACTCCGCCATGGACTACGAATGGAATGATAACAATTGCAGTCTGGATCAGAGATACATTTGTCAATTTGGTAAGCAATACAAATCGAGATATTTGTTTTGTTACAATGTTTTGATTCTATGCCCGGAACATCTAGACTGCATGCATTGACAAACATAATTATATTGACTGCGGTCTGTATAGTCTCCCAGCTAAGACTCTGTAATGCTTTACGACTGGCCAGGGTTTGTGCATGGACTAAGTCCATGGTTTGTGCCTGCAAACCAACTGGTATGTATGTCAATATGTCGAGAATACAATTAAAGCATCTGTTATTTAGAGTGTTCCGGATTTTTTCCCCGGTACGCATGTCCTTATAGAAAAGACTGTTGTATATTATTGTTTCTAATCACCTCGGTGTTTTATATGGATCTTGCAGGGTATTTTCCTTGATAAAGTGATATTATCCAGCCCTAATTTGGAGGGGCCAAGCGATGAGATCAATACCAGACCATTTATAGACCGAACAAACAAAAAGAATGTTACCCTGCATAGCCAAGAATTGGTAGGTTTGATGTCGGCTTGGAGTAGATTCGGCGGTATGACTGAGGTACCAGGGACGTTGTTACTACTCTACACTTTGCAATAAAGGATTATCATGATTTTCGTTTTTCTTTCATTAGGTGAAAGTGGGATATGCGATGACCCCGGTGAGCCGCTGCACGGTAGCCGGACTCTCCTGGCCTGTGATGAACACGATGGTCAAGCCGATGGTCTCTTCGTAGAGGGGTGTTTGATCACGTTGAGATGTGACCCCGGGTTCAGGATGGTAGGAGAAAGTTCATCGACCTGTGAGAGTACGGGGAGGTGGAGCAACGACCTACCAACCTGTGAACGTAAGCATGAACATCGGTATAGACAGGGGCGTCGCTAGAGAGAGAGAGAGAGGGGGGGGGGGGGGTATGAATTTTGGAGGTTTGGGATCAAGAGACAGAAAACCTCCATTCAAATGTTCAATCGGCAATGGACATGATCACATAACGTTTATTTTTCATTTGACACTTATTTTCACTTCTTTGTTAATAATTCTGCTGTGGCATGATTTTTGTTATCGTTCAACCAATCGAAAAATAATTTCTGTTGTTCGACAGATGAATCAATAAATTCAATTCAATAAACTATGACCTGAACGCTGCCCGATCTTTGCAAACTTATGCAGTAGGGATTTTGGCAGTATATGGTTACAAATAAATTAAGATTACATTATCTTCCTCTTTGAAAATGTTATTTTACATTTGGAAATATAACCATTTCTCTTAAAGGGATCCGGTAACTTTGTCTCAGACTCTGAAACAAAATCCTGGATTTAGCTCATGCTGCAATCATAATATAATCCTTTAGGTCAGTCAGGAACTCCATGACTTCTACAAGCCGATCGCCTGTCTGATTATCAAGATATTTATGATTGGAAATTGAAACCAAATTTTGCGTTTGCCTAACGGTTTTCATAACATTACAGTCTATTGGGGAAAACGGGTATGCTAAACCGGTCACTCAAAGATTTTTTTCTTTTTTGAGGCACTCCTTGATCATTTTGTTAGGGCTTCAATATTACACCATATCGCAGACACTGGTAGCACGTATAGGGCCGTGCATCTCAGATTTAACATTGTTAAACAATCCCTTTAATCCCCGTTTTCTGAATAAAAAAAAAAGAGTTTTGTGTGTCTTTGTATAGATATTGTAGGTGATGATTTATTCATGTATGTGACCACTAACAACCATTATTTTTTAGCAACCATTATCTTTATTTACACCACTGCAGGAAAGCTGTGCTCGACCCGTCCCCCTTCGGAAAATCTGGAGGAGACGCTCTCGAATTCTTACCGCGGTGTAGCGGTTTACCGCTGCCCAACCGGTTCGTTTGCGACCGAGGGAGACGCTTTCGCATTCTGTCGTCAGAACGGCGTTTGGAGCGTGCCAAATCTACTTTGTGAAAGTAAGCTATTGATTCTGACTGATTCTTATTATATTTGATTGATCTATCAACAGCAAATAAAACCTTGTTTTAAAGACTCAGAAATACAAACCCAAGGCAATGGCAGCAACCTTGTAAGAGAGAGAAAGGGGAGGGGCAGTGGATTTAGAGCGAGAGAGGAAGTGGAAAAGGTTTAGGGTGTGGATATGATGAACAAAATTGATGACACGCACAGAAAAGGCAAAAGGCTCGGCTTCATTGATCGGAATAAATATCTTGTTGTATCTACTTTCTCTTTTCATGAAATTTTTCCTCATGATGATCTCCTGTCTTTGTTTCTATTATTGCAGCTTCCAGTACTGTGTCAGTAACATCACAACCATCTCTTGATCCAGGTATACTTTCATCTTTTTCAAGCATAATTTTTATTTATTTTGTATAAGATGTTTGGTTATTGGTGTTGTAATACATGTTTCTCTCTAAAGAGGTGACTTGACGAAGCCACATATCTTACGATGATATAGCACAGGCAGTTTTAATCATTGGTACCTTTCAGAACAAAATCATTTCATTATACAGGTGTGAGGAAGCTGATACTGAAGTACGATAGTTTGGAATATATTGATATATATTGATGATAACTGTCTCTTAGTATGTAATTAGTATTCAAACGATCCCTGGAAGAAGAAAAAAACAGTCTTGATTTTCTTCTAACAATATGGTTTTGATATTGCTCTGTACCCAAAGCATTATCATTTAATCAATGTCTCCTTCTTGGTCATCCTTTCAGATTGGACATTCATCGGCATCGTTGGCGCCCTAGGCATCCTACTGCTCATCGCCATCTTGATCATCATCATCCTCGCCGCGGTCAGGAACAAGAACCTGAACTCTCGCCGCAAGAACATGCGACCGCTGCCTCACGTGTCCGCGTCGAGCCGAAAGCGCCGCAGCACGGAGAACACCTACTACTCAATTCGGAAGCCGATTCCGTCACCGCCCGCAGAGCGGAGCGGTCAAGAAGTTGAGCTGAAGCAGATGAAGCGGTTAAGTGACGTCGGCGAAAGTACAACCGCAGTAGCGCAGCAAAGTCTGACGTACGACAAAAGCGACGCGTTACTAACCGACAGCGATTACTTGGAACCGATTAAAGTGTTGCATCCAGAGAGTTTGAAAAATCCACCACGGTTGCCGAGCGGCGAGTACGTGGATCCGTTGAGTCCACGAAGCGGAACTTACGATGAAATCGACGACATCGACGACGACGTCATGGCCGATGATGAAACGGTTGAAGATGATGATGGGCTTCTGAACAATTACATCATTCTGCTACCGGACGATGAGGACAACACCAAGGTGGAGAAGAAAGTCGACGTCGCCGTGTCAGAAGAGAATGAGACCGTCATTGAAAAGGAGGTCGATACCAAGGGTGACGAAGAAGTAGAAAAAAGTACCACGGACAATGTCATGGGTGGAGAAACGGAACCAACTGAAAGAACAACAGAGTCGGCGACGTTACCGAACAACGGGCTACAAGTCCCATTGTTAAATTTGCCTAAAGAAGGGTTCGGCTCGACAGTTGAATTATGAAATGTTTTGCGTTAATATGTAAATCCTAAATTTATATTGATATAAGACAGGACGTTGGTGTCAAAATTGTAATATTCGTCACTTATAGATTATAAACTCATTTTCAGAGTAACAATTTTTTATATCCGTATTTTATCTCTAATCTATTATATCAAATTTTATAGACAACACAGACCATAATATATTTCACAATGTCCAGATAGATCACAGGTATATTTTCAACTCCCTCGTTAACTTCCCATAGATCGAAATAATGAATGCAGAAATGTTATTAAAACACACTATTGTTTATAATGAAATACTCTCAGTTGCACATCTTAGATTACAGTAATCTCTAATCTTGTGTAGTCATTTATTAGGAGATGTATATATACATTATTCGTATTTTATGATTGAACTCGATATCACAAAGTCACAAAAATTAGCAAGGCTAAATGTGTATTGAGTATTCTTCTGTTTAGCGCCCTCTGTGTCTATGAACCTCAGTTTAAGTAAGGTCTTTAATATTGAATAGAAATTATGGTAAGAAGATGAAAACTGTACCAGTCATCACTCAGAATCATCATCATCCTCTCACTCACATCACCACTGTTACTAGATGCAGTGACCATGCAACTACTAGTAGGTCCTTTTTACCTTCACCACTACCTCTTAAAGGGGAAGTCCACCCTGGAATTAAGTTAGTTTTAATAGGAGTAGAAAAATGAGAGAAACAAGTCAGTGAAAGTTTGAGCAAATTCCGATTAAAAATAAGGAAGTTAGGATTTTTTAAGTTGTGATCAATCAAACACAAATTGGCAACTCTATGACGTAAAATGCGAGCTCAACTTCCATTTGCTTCGTACTAAAAAAATCTAAAATTTTCATTTTCCCTCAAGAAAAATTTCAACCACACATGCACCCTAAATATAATAATTGAAAATATGTTTCTATACTCCCCCTGCAAGGAACAAATATATATTCCGTCATCAATAACGAAGAAAACGTGATTTTATGGAATATTATGCACAAAGCAAATGAAGGAGAGCTCGTATAATAAGTCACAGAGTTGCCAATTTGTATTTGATTGATCACAACTTCAATAATTCATAACTTTCTTATTTTCATTCAGAATTTGCTCAAACTTTCACTCACCTGATTTTCTTATTATTCTGCCTCTATCGAAACAAACTTATTTTGGGGTGGACTTTCCCTTTAATCTAGGCCTGCCACCATCAACATCACACCTTCTCATCAGCATCATGACGGCCACAAACCTGCACTGTCATTAATATAAAAAAAATCCATCATTTTGTTTCAAATATCTATACCAAGACTACTTAATCTACCACCTACACCACCACCCCATTACCACCACCACCACCACCACCACCACCTCAAACATTCACCCATACATTTTAATCACCTTCTCATCCACAACATGACTGCCACCATCCGGAATTATACCATAAGCATTCAAAATGTCCAGTCACCTATAATACCATTTACACACAAAAAACAAGACCGTCAACACTACTGGGCCAGAAGGGATTAGACCACACAGCGAGGTCACTGACAGGTGGCTATCTCATTATTAACTCAGCTCTCAACTAACATAAGAAAAAGACGATCATAGGGGACAAACAGGCACCGATTGGGGAAGTTTTCTATATAGAGGGAGCAAGTATCTACAAGTAGGACAATGGGGCTTTAATCTTCCACCATCACCACCACCATCGTCAACCACACACCTGTTATTATCACCTCATCCGCATCATGACTATACCAACAGCCCGTTATATAATAATAATAATATTTCGCTTTAAATAGCGCTTAACATCTACGATGCCTCTAAGCGCTTTACAGATATACTATTTCCCCGGTCATTGGATTCAATACTGCCCGTACACACTGTGGGCACAATCTCCACTCCCTGGGGAGCATTCCAACCAGGCGTTACTTGACACTAAAAAAACTGTTTGACCAACATTGACAGTCGCATCCTACGGGGTATCCATTTAACGCCATTTAATATACCATTAGCAGTCATCAAATTCATCATTAATACCACCCATACCAACACTTCTTATCTACCGCCACCACCATCTTCAATATCACCTTCATCATCTATCCACACCAATTTGTACCATCATCATCATCATCATCACCAACAAAACAGTTACCATGTTGACCACGCCCACTATTACCTTCATCTTCTCACCGACGCTTTTAACCTGTCCATCCATCATCAGTATATTAATGTGTTATGTGTATTTTACAAACAATGTCATTGCATTGCCATCACTACCCCTACACCAACATTACTACCAATACATCAACATCATCATCATCATCATCACCACCACTACGCCCATCATGTCCAGTACTCTTATTTACACGCCATCACCATGACAACCACCATCGTCATAAACTGAATCCCCAAACCAGCACCATTAATTGTTTTTATGTCCTCCATAATGAGTTGTAGAAGTTGCAGAAGCCATAGTTTGAAGCTCTTATATAAAAATGGAGGAAAAAGGACAGGATTGTTATGACGTAAAGATAGATTGTATTACCACGAATAGAATTCTTGGACAAACAAATTTGAGTAACATTTGTATTTTGTTATATTAGTACTGAGCATGCAATGTTGGGGAGGAAATGAAAGGAGAAAGAAGAAGAGAGAAAATAGAAAGATCAAACATAGAGAGAGAGAGAAAGGGAGAGAGAGAGAGACGTGAATAATAATGAGAAATAATAATTGAGAAAAAGGTAGATAGAATTGGAAACAGACAGAGAGGGAGAAAGAAGTAAAAGGAAAATGAATAATATAATTTCTTTTTTTGTACACGATATTTTGAAAAATAAATTGAACTTCGACAACAAAGATAGATGTATATCTCTATGTCCTCGACAATTCATTCGTGGAAAATTCACAAAATTTCACAGAAAACATGCACTTGTAAACGACAAAACTTATCTATGTTATTTCATATACCTGCACAAAAGTGAAAAACTTTTTAACACGAAAATTGTAGCTGATGTGTACGGTGTGGAACAAAATAACGAAAGAGTTCGTTAAATATGATTTAATTTGACTTGATTAAAACAAACAACACGAACAAATTAAAACAAGAGGAAACAAAATAACACATGAAATTCAAAATATGACGTTTATGGCTATACATAATTGTTTTTAAATGAACAAATATTATGTTCATTGCCAAGCATTTAGCACAAAATGATAGAGTGTTACTTTTCTACTTTTATGTTCACGCATAATTCTAAAGTAAAGGATTAGATCGAAAATAATTTCTGTGAAATAGAAATTAAAAAGAAAAAAGAAAGAGAAAACGTTAATTACGTTACAAACCCTATGATATCACTGCAAACACTTGTGAAACTATATCACATTTGATAAGACCGGACAAAAAATAAAGCCTGCAGTTACACATCAGAGTCAAACATTAAGCACAACACTAAAACATTGGAATACAGTTAATCGCCTTAAGGCAATTTAAAATATAAAGCTTCGGAGTACCGAATATGTGTCCCTGTGGAACACCAATGTTGTACCAACCGAAGTGAATTGGTTAAAGGTAAGCATCATATTGTGAAACCAGATGTACCATAGGCTACTACCTGTCTGACTTAATATTCAAAATAATCAAATTATTCTATTATATTTTAATGATTCCCTTTAATTGGTTGGTCTACTCAGTTTCCATATATTACAAAAACAAAAAATCTTCGATACACGTCTTTAAAATATAAGTTTAACGCAGAGACGTCGACCAATATCTATGCACGTTGCACACGAGATGCCATATCAATTGCCTTATTGGTTTAACTTATACCAACCCCAAGAAGGCAATTAGCGCACGTTAATGCAACGCAATGTTTCCACTGTAAATCTTGCATCCATTATTTCGTCCCACTCACATGCTGCGTCAGAGACCCCGCCTATCTCTGACGCAGCCTTAAGTCACCAGGATGACACCTCGTGTGCTACGGCATTACGATGGGAAGGGGAAGCGATCGCTTATATTAACATATTCATTGGATACATACACCTCACTTGAGAAGCAGGTTATCCCGTTTTCTTATATTGGGGATGGGGTGGAGGGCGACTGCCTTCAAATCTCCTTAAACTCGACATTCCTGGTTTAAGGATTATAATCTGAACTCTACCAAACAGTATTGCAATTCCCCCTCAAGTCTCTCTATATTAAACCAAATATAATTTCATTCTCCATTCTGTAAAGTTCCATCATTTCCTGGTTTGTCGGGTTATCAAGGTATGTTCTTGGAGTTCACGGGAGTCATGCTTCCCTGATAGCGATGAGTTCGATGTCGAACATCAGAGTGGCGTTAGGTGGGATGGTGCACGGCAGTCAAGGAGAATTCATCAACGAAACGAAAGGGCAAAATGTAAGATATCATAGCACAACCTCTTTGCCGGGAGATAAATCGACTTATTATTTATAATGTAATTAAGGTTGAGAAGAATAAAATAAATGACCCACAACATTTTAAAGTGAGCCCATTACCTTCATTTTAATGAAGTAGCCTATGGTCAAATTACATGAAAGAAAGAATGTATTGCCGAAATTATACAAAGTACGACGTCGTCTACGTTGTACTTTATTATTAATATTCAAGAAAACATAATATGTTGCACTGGACTACAAGAAAATGATGAATGTATCTTTTTTCTTATTCAGAATGAACCTGAATGATTAAAGTACGATGGATCAATAAAAGGATATCATCCCGGATAGCCGAATGATCCGTATCCGAAATCCGGGGAACACGTTAGTGTTGACCTCTCTCCTACACTCATCTGTCGTAAAAGGAAAACAAGAAAATAGATTAATAATTCATAATTGATTTATTGGTGCTTATATCATCTTTTCAAAATATCCATGTGCAGCAATGCGATACTTTACATTTGATTCATTTACATTTGAATCATTTTCCAATACCGTACATAATAATAATAATGTGCATGCATATCACATTACGATATAACGTTCCTACACGCTTCCAAAGAGCATTGGAAATGCTTTAGCTCCGGCAGCCGTTATCAGCATACAGTGCATTTCAAGGAATAATCCTACCAGGCACCAGGCGCGCCGGAAGCAGTTTGGGATAGGGGGGCAAACATTTCAGGGGGCTCACCTTCCAGGGGCAGTGACGTAATGAGGGGGGGGCAACTGCCCCCTTGCCAGCCCACTTCCGGCGCCTATTCCAGGTACTCATATACCTCACCAAAGGATATTACATTACATAACATTTTACAGAAACTAAAAAAGTACCAGAAATTAAGTTACATGCTAAATGCAAATATGAATAAGATAATCATGATATAGGAGAGCTACAGCGTAAGCATGAATCTTGATGAGCTTGCAGCCCTCTATGTAAAAAGGAGAGAGAAATAGTACGGTGTATAGTTATATAAAAAATATTTATATGAAACGGTAAAAGGAGATGGAGGATTCGGAGAAAGAGGAGGGAGAAAGTTGAAGAAAGGAGGGGTACCTGATAGAGAGTATACCGGAAAACGGAGAAACAGGACAATTCAGAGTAGGAGAGAAAGAGAGAGAGAGAGAGAGAGAGAGGGGGGGGGGGATAGGGAGAGAGAAAGGAGGAGGAGGAGAAGTGCAAGGTACAGGGGGTGGGTAGGGGGGGGGGGGTAAAAGATGAGGGCGAATGAGAGAGCAGGTACAAAAATATAAAGACGAGGATAAATATCTGTCAACAACTTTGAAAATCTGCCAACAACGTTCGACTCTTGCCAGCAAATATGAAAATCTGAACATCACTCTGCCCCTCTGTCTCTGTTTTCTCTCTCTCTCTTTGCTTTCTTGCGGGAATGCTTTTTGAACGCCCTTGGCCTTATTCAAAATTATTTCAACTCCAACCTATAGGCCTGCTAACAAAGCGAATGACGGACTGCTGCACGGTGAAAACAGTCTTGGTAATACAATAGCGAGAGCTATCATTTTGTTTCTGAAACACAATCACTTCATAATATCGATTTCACGATGTCTCTAACCTTCCACTCTTGTTCCATGTCCACGCGCCGTACACGAGATATTAGGGTTGACCCTAGTGTGTGACCTTTACATACAATGGTGTAGCTACTGGTGTGGGCATGGGGCATGTGCCCCCAACCGAAAGAAAATAAAATAAAATTGGCAAATTTAAGAAAGAGGACAGAAGGGAAAAGGGAAGTGAGTGGGGGGATGGGGGGGGGGGGGGGGGGCGAAAATAGGAGAAGATGGCAAGACCCCTCCCACACTTTTCCCCTAAACGATAGCTTTGTTAATTAATAAAGATAATAATAATACATAAGATTTCTAAGGCGCCTTATCCACTTGACAATAAAATGCTCAAGGCGCAGCTTGTGCAAAAGATGAAATACATGATAAATATATACAAAAGTGCCATAGGAAAGGTACAGACATGAAAGGTAATAGTAATGGTAATGGTAATTGGCGTTTCATCCACGGAGTAGGACCGGTCCCCCGCCCCAGGATATTGGTGCCCCCTGATACACCACTGTTTATGAAATAACATCGTAGATGGAGAGGGTCGCCAGACAGTGCAATTCATCGGGTAATATAGTTAATTCATTCCTACTATTTAACATTGAACGACTGAGCGAATGTCCAGTTACTGAGTTTGGGTTGGGGGGGGGGGCAACCATCTTTCTAGGGGGATGTAAATTGTATCGACCCATTATGGGGAGGATGCTCATATCATCTTCTCCCCACTTCCCCTCTTGCTTTCATTTTCCCCATTTCACATTTCCCCCTTTCTCCTTTCTATCTTCCGTTCAAGGGGTGCATGGGGTGCCACATGTTCTCCGTGCCGGGCATGCCCCATGTAGCTACCGAAGAGAGCAAGTTAACATTAATGAATTATCGGTTCCAGAATCCCGAAAGCCAGATGTACATCTTACAATGCTTAATGCTATGTGGGGTGCTCATCCCACAGTACGGTAGCTACAACACTACAGGGGCCTAAGCAAATCAATACATAAACAGCAAAAACAAGATAGAATTGAAGAAGAAAAAACACTTACCTGTGCAACCCCAACATCCCATCCTTTGATCACCTCCCCATTCCCTAATTTGAATTCAAACGGTGTATGGATATTTTTTCTTGAGTTATCAAACTCGGTTCCATCAGTGAGGGTACCTGAAAAATATTGGAGTGCTTTTAATTTCAGATTGCAATACTTTAACGAATTATTTTTTCTCTCGGAATGTTGAGACTCAAGATATTAATAAGATTTGCAGTTGGATTGAAGGGTCTTAAACCCAAATGAGTTTATTACATATATGGTAGCCGTGGAAGAGCTACAGTGATAAAGTCAGCATATAATATTATCATGAGGATATTATTTTATTGATGACAATGCATATTAGCTGCAGAATTGTAATAATAGGTGATGGTGACTAAAATGATAATGATGGCAATACTGATGTGGATAATGATGATATGATGATGATGGTGGTGGTGGTGGTGGTGGTGGTGGTGGAGATAATTTGTTAATAATGATGATGATAATAAAATGATGATGGTAAGGATGATGATGACTTTGTTTATGTCGTTGATGATGATAATGAAAATTGATGACATATCAAAACATTTGGGTCACTGAACAGTGCTTGTTTTATTACAAAAAAAAGTTCTATAATGGAGAATGACGTGAAAAACATGTTTTTTTTCCTTACATCCATCTTCACAATGCTAAAAGTACCACATATTTTGCCTATTTTGACTAGCATAATACGACAAAGACTGTGTTCTTTCGGGTAAAGCAAACAAATTACAATTTCATTACGATTCTCTATCGCGTTTGATTTTGTTAAAGTAGTCAATTTACTGTTATTTTCAGCTCGTTGTCTGTGTAAAATCAACGGGTCGGGCGACAGAGCTTTATTACGATGTCACAATTTGGCATACTACCTTCTTCTAAGTTTTAGTCTAATTTTATCTTTCCAACCATGTAAGACTCGTTGAGATTGATCAATGTTACCCCCCGCGTATCCGAGATGTAAGACCATCACATCAGATTTACTTAGCAAATACAAAAAGTAATGATTATAATGTAGAGACGTACTGCTTACCTATGTAATGCACAACACATGTTTGGCCAGCCTTTGGGTATGTCCTTCCTAAGGTTAAATGAAAAGACAGTAAATTTAGATATAGGATGTAGTGAGTCTGACAAAGATATTAAGAAATATAAACTTGGAGGAGACAAAATTGAAGTTATTCAAATACATTCCAAAGTACGTAAAGTAACATTGTGTATATTTTGTATTGGAAGGATTTGAAGAAATTTAAAAAGGGAAATGTAACAGCTAGTAGGGGGAAGGGGGGGGGGGGTGAAATGGAAATAAATTTGGCAATAACAAAGCTTGAAAGAGAGAAATAGGAAAGAATAATAGGAAGAAGAAGAAGGAGAAGAAAAAGAAAGAGAGTGAGAGAAAGAGAGGGGGAGGGGGAGGCAAAGTGATGATACACTCCATTCAGCCTCCACACACCACCCATAGTCGATAGCTTTGGTCTCTCAAATGTTAAACAGCAGTATCCCTCTATAGCATCATTGTACCCTCCCCCCTAATTGGTGGATCCACGCTATGCCACTGCGTCACTGACATAGAGACGAGTATTAAATGATTGCAAGAAAGAGATCACAAATTGGGCGAATGAATGATATTCATACAACACGAACGCGCCATGCCTAATAGATGTAACAGATCTCGTGGTGATGATTAGAATACCATTGCCGCTAGACACCGTGTCTTAAACATAATCTCCAATTCTCCATACTGAATGTGAAAAAAAAGAAAAATCGAATGAAAAACGTTTTAGATGTACAACAAGAACGCAAAACAATAACAGTAAAACAAAAAACAACAACAAGCAAACAAGCGATCAAGTAAACAAACACAAGGGCGAACAAAAACAAAGTCAAAGATCAATCTCTGAAATTAACATATATGAAACCATATTGATGGAAATGATGGCATTTTTACTGCGAAAAAAAGAGTATTTGTGTTCGTTATGTTGTTTAAATCGAGGTGTGCTATTACAAAGAGTATTTACAAAGGGCAGAGACGTAAGAGTAGAAGTACATGTACAAGAACAAGTTTAAATACAATTTCTGAAAGAGAAGCAGAAGAAGAAGTAGAATGAGTAGTAGTAAAAGTAGAAGTAAAAGAAGAAGTAGAAGTAGAAAGAGAATCAAAAGAAGAAGTAGAATGAGTAGTAGAAGTAGAAGTAGAACAAGAAGTAGGAAGTAGAAAGAGAATTAGTAGTAGTATTAGTAGTAGAAGTAGTAGAAGAAGAAGAAGTAGAAGTAGAATCAGAAGTAAGAGTAGAAATAGAAATAGAAAGAGCAGTAGGAGTAGACGTAGAAGTAGATGTAGAAACAGATATAGAAGTAGAAATAGAAGTAGAAGTAAAATTATGAAAATAAGTAGAAGTAGAAACAGCAGTAGAAGTAGAAGTAGAAAGAGAAGTAGAAGTAGAAGAAGAAGTAAAAGAAGAAAGAGAAATAGAAGTAGATGTAGAAACAGATATAGAAGTATAAATATTAGAAGCAGTAAAATCATGAAAAGAAGTAGAAGTACAAGTAGCAGTAAAAGTAGATGTAGAAAGATATAGAAGTAGAAATAGAAGAAGCAGCAAAATCATGAAAAGAATTAGAAGTAAAATTAGAAGTAGAACTAGAAGTAGAAATAGAAGAAGTAGAAGTATTCAAGGAGTAGAAGAAGAAATAGAAGTGGAAGTAGAAGTAAAATCATACATTTAAGTAGAATGACGAGGCAAGCTTGGGGCAAGGAAAAGGTTGCTTTCTTGCCATTATATAAAAAGTAGTAACAGTATGTACAATAGACCATGGTGAAAACAAATTAAATTGCAAAGAAAAACAAAATCTTATTCATAAACATACATAAGGTTTTCTTAATTTGCGAAATTTACAATATATACGGAATGTTCATAAAAAGGGACATAGCAACAAGTATTATTAAATCAATTTTGTTTTACCAAATTGTTACACGAAATTTACATTATTTACTATAGGGCTAGGAGTTCACCAAACATGTCTCTGTAATAATTAAGATGTTCATGACATCGTAGAACCCAAATATGAAACTATTCCTGGTTTGTCACCAAGCGTCTGGATGTAGCGTTCAAGTTTAAGCATTAACTTTTAACTTGCACACATTTTGTGCACCATCTCCACTTAATGTAGTATAAGGCGATTCCACACAGTCAATGCGATTTTCTTTACGTGTAAATATCAGGATGCGTGCCCCTTCACCTATTCTTATATGGGAAGAAGGGGGCCTCCCATTTGGCATACCAATCATGTCCTGATCGGTGTCAGATGTTACACCACCACAGCGCGCGCAAAGTGCAAACCAAATATTAATCCCGCCAAATAATTCCCGCACGTCGGACGAAATACCCGTATGATATCGTCTGCCGATACCAATGATCGACGAAAAAAATGACTTTCGCTCACTACATTCGATGAAATGAAATTGCAAGAGTATGATGAATGACAAAAGTAGGGGCAGGTTTGAAGGTTCTTACCGTCCCCTGCTCTCTGGATCTTTTTTTCCAAGACCATGGCGGCGCCGCTTAAGTTCCCTGGCGCTAAGTCGGTGTTTCCTCACAGATAAATTCTGGGCCCGAGTCCAGTACGGGTTTGTCACTCGGGCTCGACTCAGGTCACTCGTGAATCGGAGAAAAAAATCTTACCAGTATGGCTAAGAAGGTTTCTAGCTAATTCAGAGGAAGGTGGCCTTCGCCCAAGACGTGCTGAAGACGCACTAAAGAACTATAATATGCTCACTTGTGGATCTTATTGAGCAGCTCAACACAGGTGCCATTCATACTATCTCATTGTCGGGGCGTACAGGGTAGAAATAATTTAGAGAGCGACTTGATGCGAGGCGGGTTTGTTGAAAGTATGCGCGCAATGCAACTTTAGTCTTTCTGCGAGTGACTGTTTTCATTTGGACACAGATACAACACGTCGCAGAAAGAGCATCGATCTTGGCATCAAATGGCCATGTCATCCCTCCCAGCACATCTCAGCTCGCGCTAAATGGAGGTTAGCAGGGGCGGATCTAGCTTTTTGCTAAGGGGGGGGGGGGGGTTTGACTAAAATAATGACGATGCGAAGCATCGTCCACGAGCCGCGAAGCGGCGAGCCGATTTTTTTTTAGGGTGTTTATTTGAACCCCGTAAGTGATGTTTTCCTGGCATCTATTAACACAATGGAGACCAGAAAAAGCAGTGGTTGATAACGTCTTTTTAAATCAAGTAACAGTTTAATACACAGTTATATCCAGAGTTATCATGTGTTTGGTTAAGTTACCAGATGAGTTGAATATCTTCTCACAATATTTGCACTTGAAAGGGTTTCTCTCCAGCGTGCGTTCTTTTTTCTTTCTTTTTTTCTTTCTTTTTTTCTTTTTTTTTCCCTTTTTTTTTCTTTTTTTTGGGGCCGCCCAAGGGGGGGGGGTTTAAACCCCCTACCCCCCCCCCCGTAGATCCGCGCCTGGGTTAGCGATTTACTTCCTCGGGTGGGGTGTAGCAGTACCGGATTTTCTACAGGGGATGGAGGCATAATTCCGAAAAAAATTACCCAACTAAGGGAGCAATTTGTGTTATATAAACTACCTTAAGTATTATGGGGTATAAAAAGGTGTGATGCGTGCCTACTTGGATGTGGCCCCTTTGCGGTGGACTCGGTAGGAGGGGCGGCACCGGGTGCATTTAGCACTTCCCTCCCCTGCTTAAACGCACGTAATCAGATCTTTAACCCAACCATTCTAAGTATCTGATGCCACTCCCTCTAAAAATTAAACAGGTGCTTAACAGTAATGATGAATGCCTACTATTAACAAAGGTGGTCACTCCGCCCCTCTTTATAGCATGAGGCTGGATACGCCGTTCCGTGTTTTCGAGAAGCGGGGATGGCATCGCAATGGTTGCGAGGAGGTATGCTTACAATTAAAGGAGGAGGGAGGCGAGATGAAGGGTACGTTCTTGAATTCAGTGACATGATAGCGGTTCCGAGGAGAAGGGCCTCATGTAAGTACTTTGCGGGCCAGAAGGAGAGAGGCAATCTGATCATAACCCTCTAATAATGATTATCAGGGCTGGAGAAAATATTCTATATGCGATGTATACGTACAGTTCGAAACCTATGGTTATCCATCATCATCCCTTTTCTTTTCCAATGAATTTAACTCCCACCCATCCGACCTTCTCCGAGCCCCCTCCCACACCCTGCTAACACCCCCTCCCGCACCCTGGTAACACCTCTACCACCACAATGTTACCCCCTACCGGGCTGGGTTGCCTGTTGGTGTAAGAGTATTTATGTCATGCTGTTTGAAAAATGTGCTTGCAGACATGTTGTTACGTCGTCAATGTGTAATGTATATAATAAATAAGTCAGCTCCCCCATAACAACATTCATCATGAAGAATCGTGCCTTATCCTGGGCTACAACACATATCGTATATATGTAGTGGCGTCGCTAGAGAATGAGGGGGGGGGGGATCTATTTAGATCAAATTTGAAATTTGGAACAACTATCCACATTTCCTGTGATGTAATTGTTGTTCTGATTTTTGTTTCTTCATATGGAGATGCCGTGGTATCGTGGTCCATTTACTTGACTCTTAACCCTGTGGTTTAGGGTTCGAATCTCAGCTTGAAACTGACGTCCTTTGGCATGGAAGCAATCCACACGTGCCACTCTGTGTCCAAGTGTAAATGGGTAATAATGATAATAATAACAATATTTATGAAGCGCAACATATCCATCTCTAGAGATGCTCAAGGCGCTTACAAGTAATTTAAATTAATATTCAACATACGATTAAAGAAATATTAAATGTCAACTTACATTAGATCACACGACTTCATGGTGCCATGGTAGATACAATGTGGCACAGTGTGATTATTCGATTTGCATGCATTGTATAAAAAGAACATCGAATTTAAACATATGCATTGAGCATCAGGTGAGTTTTAAGCCCAGTTTTGAAAGTAGAAAGAGTGTTGGCCGTGTGAATAGAGAAAGGTAACTTATTCCACAAAGAAGGAGCTGCTGATGCAAAAGCTCTATCCCTATATAGTTCTATTTATTAACGTTATTATTATTAATACCATTATGATTAATAATAACAATGTTTATGAAGCGCAACATATCCATCTCTAGAGATGCTCAAGGCACATACAAATGATTTACATCTATATCAGGAATTCAACATACTTAAGATCAAAGAAATGTTAAATGTAAGATCATCATGGTATCACATTGGTCATCGATTAAGGCCTATTATCATTATTGCTTTGTTGACAGATAAGCTGATAACCATCACATTTGATGAAACGATTTGAACTTTGCTGGAGGAAATGTTTGATGGGGAAGTATCCGCACAACTTTACCGATGCTCTTGAAAAAGATAAACCTAACAAACATTCCGAATGTTCAGAAAAAACGTCTCAAAATGCAGGGTCTGTGAAAAGGCGCTTCCATTTTTCATATAAATCAAACAGATGACGCCCATCCATGAACCATATTTTGTTAAATCGTAAAATATAACAAAATGTTGTACTTTACTTCTATTTCGATGTTTACTTGATTTGTTTAAATCTTTACATCTATAAAGATCGAACGAAGCCCCTAAAAGGTTCGTCCTTCAAGGAACGGTAATATTCTCGGATCATAATCATGATCATGTCTGAGAATTCATTCGACACCGACGAGTGCAAAAAAACAAATTCAATTAATTATTTTCCACCGTACAAACGACACGTGTAAAATTAAACGACATATACATGTATTTTGTGAATGAAAGTGGCGGGATCACAACAAGCACAAAAAGGGCTTGTTAGAAATAATAATTGTCTTGTGTTGTGACTACATTCAGATAATTCGCGATTTCTCATCGAGCTCATGGAGCCTCTATTCAAATGACTCTCAAAATAACGACCTCTCGGTTTTTTAATTTTTGTTTATAGGTGTTTCATTTTATCATGCAAACTAAAGACTTTTATTGAGAGTTGGAAACAGATAATTTCGCAATGCCCATGTCGCTTTCAGAGCGTATGTAAGAAAACCGATGTCCGACTCGGTCTCAGGATAACTAACAAGCATGACATGATCGTCAAGAAAAAACAAAATTTCCCCAAATATAATAAACTCTGGTCTAATCTAGTTTAAGTGGTACGAGCTGTCTTGTTAAAAAGGTGTTTTGCTACAATCTGCCTACCCCCTCAAAGGTTTAAACTATTGATCCCATTGCACATCAACCCGTTAAATCGATAACGAATTCAAACAAATCAGTGAGCCCTATATGTGTGTAATACTGGTGTCCCCTCGAAGAGGATTCAATGACAATAGTTTTCTTACAAATAAAAGATTTAAAACTGTGTGAAGAAAAGAAGGAACATGTAGTATGCATCGGGCTTGTTTTCTTTTGATTGTGACCCAAGGAGAGATTAGCCACCATAGCCTAAGGTGTTTTACTTTTCTGGATTTGGCGCTTTCTTAACTTAAAGGTCTTACAACAAATTATTTGTATCCTCCTTCTCAATTCTTCCTCGCTCACTCACTTACTCTCTCTTTCTCCCCTATCTTTCTATCTGTCCTTTTCTCTTTCTCGCTCACTCTCTCTCTATGTCTCTCTTCCTCTCTCTCTCTCTCTCTCTCTCTCTCTCTCTCTCTAATCTTGTCATTCCCTTCTCTTACCCCTCCTCACATGTATATATCTCTAATTTATCCATCCGTCCATCTCTCTCTCTCTCTCTCTGTATCTTCAGCTTTTACCCAATATTCTCTCTATCTCAATGTTCCTTCTTTAACCCCTTTTTCTATACCCTATCACCCAACTTTTCCCCAATTTACCTTTCCCTATCTTTACCATCTGCCCCTTCTTTACCGATCGGATTCCTCCACACCCCTACTGTATCTCTGGCTTTCTATTCATCAGCTCAAATCTTTCTTTCTCCCGTCATTAATACGTAATTATATTTCAGCAAAGCTTTTTTGTTAATCTGTTCGTTAATTTTATTCATATTATTATTTCTTTGATTGGTTTTTGGAAAGAGCTGATTGGATGAAAATAAATTACATTAAGTTTGTTTTTAAATAGCTGTTATCAATTTGAATGCCTTATCATAAATCGTATTGCTCAAATAAATGATGATAATCAGCCCTCAAGATTGATTGCATAAAATTTGTATTAGGTTATTCATATTTTGAAGTGTGTATACTGTGATTAGATATATGCGTTCAGTAAACAAAATGATAATGTAATACCTTTTCCGGGTTGAGCTGCTTGTTTTTAATAATTTGATTGTAGCACATTGTTATTCATATATTTATGTATCAGACTCGACAGGTTCTGACTTTGTGTATATACTACTATATCTATCTGTTTTTATTTTTATTTGTATTTGAAATCCAACCTCAAGTTTTGGTTGCAATACATAAATGATGATAGTAATGATAAAAATAATCTTATCATTATAGATTTTTATGGACTAGAGCTTAAGTTTTAAAGGCGAATGAAAACAAATCGAACTGATTATTATATCCTGAATCAACTTTCGTCACACTTATTCGGTTGTATTCGCCATTGCCTTACGTTGGTCTATATCCCGTCCTTTAATCACCATAGCTGTTAATAACATTAACATTTATTCGCAATTCTTCTCTCCGGAGATTTAAAGGCGACGAAATTTAAAACAAATCCTACTAAATGGCACACTCACGTAACTGACGACATGTTTCTATTTCTGTCACATGACCGATAATAAGAGTACTTTCAATTCATGTTCGGATTGATCAAAAACCTCTTGAGCCCATGTCAGCTCTGCCTAGACACCCAAACATGGTGCTCAACATAATGCCAGCAAAGCTCAAGTGGTAATACCGAGACGATTTTAGAACATCCTTTAAAGTATTCAAACAATTGTATCGGGGACAAAAAGACTAAGGGGGCTTACGAAGGGTGAACAATTGCCCCCTGTCCCTGTGGGCCCATTGTTACAGCGAGGATAATCAAATAAGTGGACCCCATTCTCCGCGCCTCGCCGCACAGCGCAGACAACTTCAAAACACGACTGAAAATGGTCACTAACGTCTGTCAATGAATAACCAAGTTTATCATATTTTATCATTTTAATTGTCCACTAGATAGTATAAACCGCTGTAGAATGTAACTGATATAGTTGTTCGCAAATACTTGCAAAAGCTGATAAGGCGAAGTGGGCGTAGCACGGTATAACAGGGGTTAGATAGAGTCAGGCGACACTGCATAGCAACGGCCTAGCAACGGGGAAGCGTAGAGGTCACAGATCGGTGACTCAAAACCCCACACTACGAATCGATATGTGGGACTGTGCCGTACGAACTGCTGTGCGCGAAACTTTAGCAAAGTGAACGGCGTGTACTCTCCCCTGCAGTATTAAGGGTATTTCGCTTGTTAACGGCTTATTTCGTGGGTTTATTGCCAAATTGGAGGGAATAAGAGGGGGAAATTTTGTCATATTGTGCTACTTGTTCTCACTACAGCCGTGAATTATTTGGATATTTATGTTGAAGCGAACTTTGTAACTATCATTATATCGAACTGCGGACAGGAATCCACTTTTCGCTGCATGTACTGGACTATGTAGACAGATGTAACACCACATTGGTAAGTTATACACGGTGTCTGTATTGTATTCGTTATATACATAAATATCTGACATACTGTATAATTGGGTACATTTGTGAATTAACATTTCTCTACATGTTTGCCAAATGTATGTGTCGAGATTCATGCTTTTTAGATAATTATTCTGGATTCAATAGGTTATATCATGTTATAATTATGTATAGGTACCATTTTATATCATGTTATATGTAGGTACCATTTTAATTTCCTATATCACAATTCAGGGCCCCATCTAATAAAGAGTTGATATTAATCACGACTAATTTGCGATTTATTTCAATCGCACCAATGCCGGCACCAATGTACTTCAGATATAGGGGACTGTAAACTTGTGATTGATTAGATGACTTGTGAGTTGAGATTGATGATTTGGATCAATCGCAACTCTTTATGAGACGGGTCCCAGATCTATAAACATTACATCCTTGGAGTTGCAAGGAGCATATTATGCCCAGCTAGGTTTACAATTTTTCTTAGTTTCAGAAGAGAAGGAAGCAATAATTAGGCCTACTTACCTCATTTCAGACAAAACGTGAACATATTCTATTAATCATTGCAATATGGTGCCTAATTTATATTTGCAGTATGAGCTTAACATGAAAGTGAAAATTAAAAACAATGTTACCTTTTTCAATTTCATTTTTCTGTTCATGTACATAATATTCCAATATTAAGACCTCACAAATAACCTTATGAAGTTTCATGAAATAAGTTTGATAACATTTGTATTAATTCATTATGAGTATTTACATTAATTTTGAAGAAAAACTTTGAACACGTTTCTTAAAACGATAAAAAGACATTGTCATTATAATATTCCTTCTGTCTAAACATAGGTTTTGCGCTTGATACATTATAGGATGATTTAAAAAGAAATCATTATTATATTACACACGTTATTTTCCTTGATTTCAACAGTACAGCCGAACTGGCTTTAGTGATCACCTGTATACAAAGACCAACTGTCTATAAATACCACAATTTTTGTTTCCCCTGAACTGTGTTTCTCATAGGAAAATGTTTCATATTAATGAACATGTACGTAAATACCACCTGCTCATAAAGACCAATTTTTGAGTGGTCTTCTTACACAGGTTTCACTTTATAGTAGAAACCATACCACTGATATTTCTTTGTATACGTGCAGGTCTATACGATAATGAACACTCCTCTCATCTGATTGACATATACGACCATAATATTATAATATTTTTAATGACCACCATTGCGTGCTACTCACATCGCTTCTCGTGTCCCTACTCAATAGCTCTCGTATATTAATTTCCCCTTTTGAACGCGATGTTTTGAGCTCTCATTGTTGCTCAGCGTCACAATACTCCCCACATCTGCAGGAGGCCGTATTAAATATAAATTGAATGGTTTCGGAATCTCATTTTCCAAAGAGGATGTGCAGTTTCATCACCATGGCATGCGTGCAAACTTTATGGCATCGTAATTTTGTTGATTAAAATTGACGCATCACTTGGCGGGGTTGGTATTGTACGGAGGCACGAAGTGATGGCAATTATGATGGATTTGTTATGAGAGATGTCGAGTGATGATATAGTTGTCGACAATGATTTTTCGAATGGTAAATGTGAATCCAATATGGAGCTGGTTTGATGTCCATGTATATAGGTATATGTGTATATAGGAAATATATAATTTAGGCGGTTTTCTAAATATGTTGCCTGATCTGCCTCTATCATTATGAGAGTTAAAATACAAAGCAGTATTCAATTCAATACAACATGCATGTTTATTAAAAAACAAAGTAGTATTCC
The DNA here is from genome assembly GCA_035222895.1 of Strongylocentrotus droebachiensis. Classification (NCBI taxonomy): domain Eukaryota; kingdom Metazoa; phylum Echinodermata; class Echinoidea; order Camarodonta; family Strongylocentrotidae; genus Strongylocentrotus; species Strongylocentrotus droebachiensis. The sequence continues at coordinate 684 of JAVYIG010000261.1, read as the reverse complement.
AGGGACTATTTGCCGCATTTACAATGTAAAATTCGTCATAAAAATCATCGATTAAAACGAATAGCTCATTAAAGTCCATAATCATTACAAATCAAAACAACACTTTAATAGGATTATGATTATAATAATGGTCATTTATAAACCCCTGGAAACAAAAACGTTCATAATAATCATGCAAAATAGAAGTAAAGTTAATTGATGTACCATTATTATGCAGTATAAAAGACAAAAATATTTAAATAGTTATTCCAAAATACATACTTATGTGTGAATCAAGGGCAATATTGGCTTTAAAAGAAATGAGACAAAAATGTACAAACATAAAGGAAAATTGTGATGTTTAAGAGTTAATGACCGATTGCGAGTATTAATTGGAATCTTTTGCATCTAGGGTGTCTCGATAAAATCAATAAAAAGAGACAATCTGCATCAGGGGCGTACGCAGGGGGGGGGGTTTTGGGGGTTCAAACCCCCCCCTTTGGTATTTTTATGTATGTAAACCCCCCTAAAAAAAACCTAAAACCCCCCCCTTTGGTTTTTTTTTTTTTTTTTTTTTTTTATTTAAAAAAAAAAAAAAAAAAAAAAAAAAAAAAAATTATACCCACGGCTAACCTAAATAAGGTGACGTGACCTTACCCCCCCCCCAACGACCAAAAATGTCAAATTATGAAATTTCGAGACCAA